>CAXHKU010000584.1:0-33432 GCA_964017125.1 Flabesymbios commensalis
CAAGGTGATTCTGATCGTCTTCCGTGATCTGACTGCATTTTCTTTTCACCAGGTGACCCTCTTCTTTCGCCACACACATCTAGTCTTCTTTCACTAATTCTTCTTCGCTCGTCAGGTGAATCGACTCTGTTTTCGCCAGATGAATACCGTCTCCTTTCCCCAGGTGGGGATATAATCAGTACTTCTATCTGGGCATCCATTAGCTGCCCCTCCTCATCTTCACCTTCCTGTAACTGATGCTGCAGACGATGATGTGCCACAAACAGACGTCCTGCTTCATCCACACATATCTGGTGAGGTCTGACCAGTCCATCCTGGCTGTTGACTACCTCTCCTACATACTCACCAGTCTGGTCAAGCTGGTCTACACGGTGGTTCTTGCAATCACTCACATATATACTATTTCCGTGACACACAACATCACTTGGGTCAAATCGTTTGTGTCCGACATACGCTTTTTCCACCTCCCCTCTTTCATTTAAGAGCACGAGATGGTCGTTGATATAATCTATCACTACAAAGCCACCTGATGATGGCTGAGGTATGGCTTTATAAGGACTTATAGTTACTGATGTCTTAATTTTTTCTTTTTTCTTTCCGGACTCTGATAGCAGGCGAATACCCTCACGATCACACACCAGTAGTCTGTTATCACGAACCCCGAGTCCCCATGGTGTGTACCTGATATGTTGTGACCTCTGTGAATGCACAGTCCACACCCCGTTAACATGTATCACATTTATCCAGAATAGTTTCTTCTTCTGCCAATCACTTATTACCAGCTGTGTATGTTCTTTAGGGAATCTAACCATGCTGTAAGGTCTGGTGAGGCCTTCTATGGTAAATACATTGATGCCAGTTTGCAATGAATCAGGCAGGGGTATGGCGTGTAGTGTAGGCATACCAGCATAAACAACCCACAAATGATTGTCCATTAAAACCATACCAGCCACTCGATGGGTTATCATTGGTAATGAAATCTGCTCGATGGTACGTTCTTGTTTATCTGGTAGTCGTCTGTCAAGACTGGAAGACTTAAATGTTCGCAATTCATCACTCAATAAACCATCTCGTTTAGGTACATGGTTATATGTGAATGAATTATTCCTACCTTTTGCTTCACTGCTTTCAACATGTTCAAAGGCACCTTTGTATTCGGCCATGTAAGCCGTTGCCTGTGATTCTTGCATTACTGCTCCTGGTGCTTTTAACTCCATAGTTTGTATTTTCGGTTTTACTGTGTCGACTGTCTCTGACGCAATATCCATGTTACATGGTTTTGTTTGAAGCCCGTCTATGTCCATATAATGACACACTGAAAAAAACGATTCTTGCAGCTGTGTAACGTCTAGTTTGCTAGTTATACTGGGGAGTGTATTTTCATTTTGTTTTTCTGGCTTATTACTTATTTTATACACCCAGGCAAATGCTGGGATTATAGATGTCTTAAGGGATATTAGACGTGATTCAATTTTTCCAAGTTCCACACAATCATATCCTCTCTCATGATATAATAGACTTTGAGCCTGAGCAATAAGGCAAACTGTGTCATCTTTTATCATATCCTGATCTTCCTTTACATAGTGAACTCGTTTGTCTTTTTCTTTAGCCAGTAGTTCCAGATCCACAAAGAGTCTGGTGCGTTGCTGATTGAGTTGCTGGATTAAACCATCTACTGTTCTGTCTATCTCAACTCTTGTGTTTTCAATATCAGCTGAGGATTGAGTATGGTGTTGCACACTTTTAGCAATCTGCTCGTCAATTATTTTCATCAAAGCAGTCGCTTCGTTCAAGATGTTTTGTTTTCGTTTTTTATTCAGCGTGGCCTGCTCATTTAATTGCACTCCATTGTGCTGTTCGTGGTTTATTTCCATACAGGTCGTACAAACTGGAACCTCACAGTCTGTACAATAGATAGATATCTTCTCCTGGCGATGTAAATCGCAATATGACCTTACATTCTTCTCATCCGTCGTTGATTTGCCAGCATCAAACACCACATGACTTCTGGTTCCCCGGAATTTGCGGTGATGTTTTAAGCAGTCGATGCATAGATAACCACATCCGTCTTTGCAGAAATACAAGGCGCTCTTACCACAATCTTCTGTAGAACACTCGGAAATGCTATGATCTGTTTGAACATTTAAGTTTGTCTGATCGTGTACAAGGTCTGCCAATAGAACGTTCTTCTTCACTTTATTCATGCCACCCGGTGGCACGGTTGATGTTTCCTTACACAGAGGGCATGCAATTGTTTGATCAAAACTGGATTGTTGCTCCCATTTATCTAAACATTTGTAGCAAAAACTGTGAACACAAGGCAGAATACGGGGGTCTTGAAAGGCATCCAGACATATTGAGCACTTTAGCTCTGAATTATCCTCAGCTCTGCTTGCCATGGCAGGAGATCTGAAAATGATCAAGTTGGTTGATTATTGTGATTTAGAATAAATATGCTGGGTATTACTAAAATATACAGTGGTTTATTGGTTAAGTGTTAAGTGGGTAATTTTAGTGAAGAGTTTCCTAATTAAATTATTATTCATAACATGAAGGTGGAAATACCTTTAGTACTTTCTGCCTCAAATAATCATGATAATAAAGTACAACCTGGAAATGGATCGGATAGAGTCGACTAACCACATATTTAGATCCTGTTTGTTTTTCATCAAGTCACCTTGATGATATTGCTCATTGAAATATGGGTGACCATGCAGGTGAAATAATTCACCTGCATGGTCTCTCCACACGAGCAAGCGAGCGAAAAATATGTTAGAATATGTAATGTGATAGGGAGAGGGAACATCCAGTGAAGTGTTTTCCTATTTTAGATTATTACGAAATATGGTAAGTCTAACAAGGACGCAAAATGGATCATTTTTCTATCGATATTGGATGAAATTAATGTACGTGTTTAAATTAAATGAAAAGTGTGATCCAGTTTTTAAGAGTTATCAAGGTCCGTCGGCGGCGGCGTTAGGCCTCAGCCTCTAATCATCGTTTAAAAAGGAATATCATTTAAAAATAAATTGCAACTATAACTTCAAAAATGTTGACTCACTATACCCCATGACCATTTATTTCAAATTAGTCATGTTAGATAGATATTTCCAGATATTATGCATATTAAAATGAATAATGGCCGCATGTCCGCGATTTTGAATTTGATGTTGAATTTTTTCAGGGCATATCTCTTCCTAAAACTGCACATTTTGTTCTATGGTAATGCGAAATTGTCTAGCTATCTCGCACAGTCTTCCCGATATTACGCATATTAAAGTCAATAATTGTCGCAAATCAGCCATTTTATCGAGTTAAAAAAAAAGCCGCACATTTTGTTTTCAGTCATGGTCCAGCTGTCTGGCACGGTTTCCCAGCTATTGCTCATATTAAAAACAATAATGGCCCATTTTGAATTTGATCGAGTTGACATTTTTCAGCACATATTCTTCCCTGAAACCGCACATTTTGTTCTATGGCAATGGTCTAGTTACCTGACACAATTTTCCAGATATTACGCATATTAAAGTTAATAATGGCATCAAGTCGGTCATTTTGAATTTGATTGAGTTGATTTTTTCAGGGTAAATACCTCTCTGAAACAATACATCTTGTTCTATATTAATGGTCTAGCCATTTGGCACAGTTTTCCATATCACGTATATTAAAGTAAAAAAAAACCGCATTCGGCCATTTTGAATTATTGATTTGAAATTTCCAGGGCATATCCCTACCTGAAGCCGTTCTATAGTAATGATCTGGCACGAGATATTACGTATATTAATGTCAAAAATGGCCGCAAGTTGGCCATTTTGTATTTGATCAAGTTGAAATTTCAGGGCATATCCCTACCTGAAGCCGTACATTTCGTGTCATAGTAGCCTAATGGTCCAGCTATCTGGCAAGGTTTTCCAGATATTACCCTTATATTACCCTTAAAGTCAATTATGGACGCAAGTCAGCTATTTTGAATTTGATCAAGTTTAATTCATGGCATATCCCTCTCTGAAACCGCACATTTTGTTTTATAGTAATGTTCTATCTATCTCCAGATATTACGCATATTAAAATAATAATTGCCCATAGTCGGCCATTTTGACAGTGACCTATTTCTGGCCATGCGCGCCTATTTTCGAACTCTCGATACATAGAGAATTGTTGAGTGAATCGCAATTAACGAAAAGTTTTAGTCTTAATTAACCTGTATAATTTGAAGTTCAATGTGCATTCTAGTAACGTCAATCAAGTTATAGTGCTGGAAGTGGCGGACAGGCGGACGGATGCAGCGCATGACGACAGTAGACATCCACCGAAATTTTGGGTGAGGCCTCAAAAAAGGACGTATTTTATTATCATGTGTAGAATGGTTAATATATGAAATAACCTATTTTTATCGTGAAAATTGTAACAATAAGCTTGAAGGAGAAACTGCCCGCAGCACAACTTGGGCGTTTGTCAACTCTTTGTGTCCATCTATGTTAATGGTTTTCTAACCCATAGTGGTCTGATCTCGTGGTATAGCCTACATTTATTCATGCGCCGCTATGTAAAATAAGTAGGCCTATTGCAATTGATTGCATAAATGAGCATGCTGATAAATACAGCAACTATCAAGTATATTTAGGATCATTGATTTTATTGTTATTACGGTCTTAGTCTAGAGGCTGAATTTATTTGACCTCGTATTATTTATGTAATATTGAACATATTGCGGCAATGAAAACAATGAATCCCCTGCAGAACATATGAAGCGTCAATATAATGCCGTTTTAATACCCGTATCACATTTAAAATATTACAACGTACGACAGTAAATATAGTAGCAGTCCAGGTATGTGAAACATTTGAAAGTGAATTAGGAACAACGCATGTATAAGCATAATAAACTGATATAAAATAATATTATTTATCATCGGCGTAAGAATGAACTATTGTTTTTAGAATTTTAAACGTGGCACAAACTAATGCTATGAATATTCAGATATTATAGATATATCTTGATGGCAGGACGTTTGTGCAGATTTGTCACGTAATTGATAAGAGAGCGAAAATTGAGCAAAATTTATTTCAATTGATGAAAAGAGAGCAAAATTGATTGCGCTATCTGTAGCTACATCCTGGCCATCCCCCCATAACGAAAAGCTACACGCGCCCCCGAATAATATACCCAAACTGTTATTTACCTAGCTGTGACACTTTTACTGCAATGGTGGCATCTGGAAAATGTTTTATGCTCATCGGTTCGCCTAGATATCTTGCCCTGCGTATTGATTGCTGCTGTTTGTTATATATTACTTCATCATGTTCCTGATGGCTGTGCATTTTAGCCGTACCATTCTAAATGATGTTGGCATACGCCTGCAGCTCAATGTACACTATCCTGTAAGCACTGTTTACCTATGCTATTGATGCCATTTTTTGCTTTGTTCCCGTAGGCTAGCCTTCATGTCCATTGTTCACGTATGTATACCTTCCTCTGCATTGCTCAAACCATCTAGCCATCCTGCGGTTTTTTAATCATTTAGATGATGTGTATGCTACATATATTATCTGGCGCTGGCTGTATGGTTGCAGACCTTGATAGCACGTAGGGCCTACACTGCAACGTTACCCAGAGACGCCGTGCAACCATGAAACATATCCCGGGATAGATGTAGGCCCCCTAATATATGTACCTAGGCCTACATTTAGATCAATAATGGGACCACCGTTGATCCAGACTTGTGTCGGCCTATATTGTTTGGATCAGGCACAACCGTAGTCATGTCCTCTTGCAAACCATGATGATATAATATGAATTACCATGAAGCACGCATGATACACCACCGGCGGATTCAGGGATTGAAAGACGGGGGAGGGGGTGGGGGGGGGGGGCACCGATTTTTTATTAGAATTTATGCACATCACAACTGGCACAGCCAGTCTCTTAGGCGTATATGCTCTAGAGGGGTCCGGGGCATGCTCCCTCGGGATTTTTTTTTAAATCTAAGGTTTTTTGTCAGGGGGATACATGCCCCCACTTGATCCGTCACTCTACACATATGATGTAACAGAGACGGTCATGTGTATGTTAGCTATACACAGCTTATAGTATTAAGGATTGATATATGTAATAAGCTTAGCTACACCAACTTAATCTTTAGTTCATTAGAATATATATATGATATAGGTATTATAGTTTTGATAAATGCAATAAGCTTAACTACACCAATTTGATCTTTAGTGTATCCACCCTTTTTAACATATTCAATGTGTACGCTTGATGATTCGAGAATCGTCTTTTTCTTTGCTGTGTAGAGCTAAGACATAGTTCAGATACTGGTATCGTTGAAATATCTGACTGGAATGGCTTCACCACCCTCTGGATGACGACAGATGTTGTTTTTAAAGTTCTAAGGCATTGGTATTATAGTACAACTGAAGTTTAAGCAGACTCATCAGTTGACGTTTATGTTCGTCATTGGACAACAAGAACTTTTTCAGTCTGCAGGTCTTTACTTTATACCCCGTCATTTAAAAATCGTGGACCTCTTCTGAGACGTTCAGATATTTTACATATCATTTCTGGTACGAGTCATCGCTAAAAATGTACTTTATGAATGGATGATAAAATTATATTAACAACATCGGCCATTTTAGCTGGGACATCTTTGATGTAAAATCTGGCGTTTACGTCAGCAATAAAAGGTTATTTGCTATCGGTGGTAGGACAAACTTGTCCTCGTTTGCAAGTCATCTTTCGAAAATCAGCTTTATTATAAACAAATACACCTGATGCGAGACAAATATCAAACGTTTTTCATAAACACGTAGGCCTATAACTATTGGGTACAGATCGAAGCTTCGTAAAGTTGGTAGAATGGTTATATTTTAATCTGTAGGGATACTCGGATTGATGACAACATGCTCAATATGAAATGAAATGAATAGGGTTTTAGGCCACCTTAAACTTGTGCACATAGGCTGATAAATGAGATGACACTGCCCTCCAGACACAAACTTCGAAATTCGAGCCCTGGCGGTCTGAAGCCGAGCACGCTACCTCTTGGTCACGGAGGCTCTCCACAATATTGAATCATTACAAGTGAGCGGGGAAGAAACATTTTGTTTCTTTGAAACTCGGAGACCAGAGTGGGGTTAGAACCCGCGATCTCCGACTTTCCAAGCGGGCAGCTTTAACCACGGCACAACGGCGCCCGCCCATAATGCTCAATATACAACATATTAAATCTCAAGCATTCAACTGTTCCCTATGATAAAATAAAACTTCACATCAAATATTCATGATAAATATAATGATAAATATCCATAGCATGAGTTAACTTTATTATAATAGCCTATTGGAGGCAGAGATATCAGTACATTTGAATTTTACCGCAAATTAGAGTTAGCGGTAATGACACGCGTATTAGTCTGGTGCGGTATGTCATTTTGGTCATTTATGTTGCCAAAGTTGATTTTATTGTTTTTATTGCTTCATTAGGGGTATAATAAGCCACAAATATTGGGTTTCAATTTTTCCCGCCCCTCAACCTCGTTTTATGGTACATTCAAAATGGCCGCCATCGAAATCACATATTTGGCAATAACTTGGCCTCTAGCAAAGCTAGAGTCACGATTTTGATGTCTATACCCATGTTTTTGGGTATGAGGAATCCAATAGTGCCCATACAAAATGTGTATGGCTTGTAGATATTTAGATAATAAATATTAAACACATTTTTCATGCGTTCTCGGTAATTTTTTGTCGCAAATAGGAAAAAACTCAAATTTTCAAATAATTACTTTGGAAGCGTTATTTAGTATGTATTATAATATAAACAGCGCATTGCTGATGGCTTCTGAATGGTAGATGTTTCGTTGATGGACCCTAAATAGTTCACCAAGAAGGCGTACAAGTGATAGCGTAGGAACCGAGCAACTTCAATAACGATGTTTGGTACATTTCCCTAATTTGCAAATGAACATTTTGCAACAGTCACAGAGGAAAATTGATAAAACTAGTGTGTCTTTTGCAAAACAGTACACACTTTTTTGAGAAGTAGATAGGAGGAATGAAGGTCCGATCGAAATTTAACAAGACTACATAAGTCCAGGAGCTCCCGCGACGAATTAGAATTTGATTTAAGCAATTTTGTGTAGGGTTTTTAATGTAGTCCTAGGCTAGGTCAAAAATCAAGACGCAAGACAACTAGGTCTAAAAAGCTCAGTCTAAGAGTAAGATAAGAACTAGACAGTCTGTCGGAGATTGCAAACCTCCATTGAAATTAATGATCCTAATCAGTATCCCAGTAATAGTCTACCTATCTGGCACGGTTTACCCGATATCAGGCCAATCGAGGTAACTAATAGCTGATTGTCGGCCATTTTGAATTCGTAAGTTAAAAATTTTCAGGGTGCATCCTCCCCAGAAAACTCACACTTTGTTTTATAGTAATCAGGTAATGGTCTAGCCATCTAGCACGGTTTACCAAATATCAGCCATGTGAAAATGAATAATGGCCGAAAAGGCGGCCATTTTGAATTTGATCAAGTCAAATTTTTTCAAGATGCATCCTTATCTGAAATCTCACATTTCGTTTTATAGTAATGGTCTAGCCATCTAGCACGGCTGACCAAATATCGGCCATGTGAAAGTGAATAATGGCTGATAAGCGGCCATTTTGAATTTTATCGAGTCGAATTTTTTCAGGATGCATCCTCTCCTGAAATCACACATTTTGTTTTATAGTAATGGTCTAGCCATCTAGCACGGTTTACCAAATAACGGCCATGTGAAAGTGAATAATGGCCGATTGGCGGCCATTTTGAACTTGGACAAGTTGAATTTTTTCAAAATGCATCCTCTCCTGAAACCTTACAATTTGTTTTATAGTAATGGTGTAGATATCTTGAGCGGTTTTTATGATATTCCACAATATCAGGCCTGTCGAGGTGAATAATGGCCGATAGGCGGCCATTTTGAATTTTATCAACTTGAAATTTTTCAATATGCATCCTCTCCTGAAACCTTACAAATTATATGATATTAATGGTGTAGCTATCTTGAGCGGTTTTCATGATATTCCGCAATATCAGGCCTGTCGAGGTGAATAATGGCGGCCATTTTTAATTTTATCGACTTGAAATTTTTCAAGATGCATCCTCTCCTGAAACCTCACAATTTGTTTTATAGTAATGGTGTAGCTATCTTGAGCGGTTTTCATGATATTCCGCAAAATCTTTCAGTCGGATTTACCGATGTTATAAATTAGGTCAAAGTGCTGGGTCAACTTCAAGGTCAAGGTCCAAAAACCTGAAAAGGCACAACTAGGGACCTTAGAGAACATGTATGTGCAATATGACTGTCATCGGTCCAGTACTTTTCGAGATCTGCTCCGGAAACAAAGTGCGCGCAAAACGTCTAAATAGGTCATAGTTCTGAACCAGAAGTAGGTCAAAGTTCAAATACCCCAAAAGGCACAACTAGACCCCCTAGGGGTGTTGTGTGTAAAATTTGAAGACAATCGGACAAGTACTTTCAGAGATATGCTCCGGAAACGAATTGTTTACGGACGGCCCAACGGCCCAACGGCCCAACGCCGTAACATCATCATTTTCTCCTCTGCGACCTTGCGTATTGAATTCAGATTAAAAATATTTTAACCTGTCCATTATACACCTGGAAGTAACCCACATACCAAAAATTGTTATCCTAGCTTATTTTCTTACAAAGTTATAGGCAAAAGAAGAGGCAAAAAAAAACGGAGGTAGAATCCATAGCTCCCTCCGTCTCACCTACGGTGACGGCGGGAGCTAAAAAATAATACAAAATGAATACAAAATTGTGAGCAAATTGTGCGTTTCATCAATGTTTCATGTGCTGTCAAACAAATGATCAGAATCAATCATCATGATCATTGCGATTGTGATCCATCCCATCTACAAAATTATTGGATTTTCAGATTTGTTTCTTTAAAATTCATAAATGATGCACAAGAAAAAATAAAATAGGGGATTTTAATTCATCACAGCCCATGAGAAATATCTCCGTTTAAATTTCAGTCATAATTTGACATATTCTCCGAGATGCAGGGGCTACTCTGAGATCAACAATTTTATGAAACAATTAATTTAAATACTGACAGTTGAATCTCCGCGTCAAGGCAATATTCTAGTGAGATGCAAAGCGAGTATTACCAATAATATATAAATCTGTAACCTAACAAGGATGCCCGGCCGCGCAATGATTACAGTCTCTGTATCGCGTATACCTACAAACTCTGTTATTGCGGAATAGATTGGAGGATGACGGGGGCATTCTCACAGCTCACATTTAAGCAGATTACAACAAGCATTCAATGGCTTGGTTCATCGAAAAGACAATGAGGTTTAGGTTCAAATTAAGTGATTTTGATTTATATATTAACATATTGACAATTTTTAAATTTCAAAATGGCCGACTGTCGTTCACAATGACACAAGCCACACTACCTGGTTTGCTTGTTATATACCCCACTGTTGCATTTGTACAGGAGTCGTCTGCAACGCTGAGCATTTTAACTATATCTGGTACTATGGCAGTCTTATTTGCATCAATATTTGTTGAGCTCAAGAACAACCCTTGGTGCAGGTGAACTAAGACATCTGACAGGAATAAACATGCTATATTTCACTTCCCACACACTTTGTCCTAATGGTCGGAGGTTTGGCCATCTGATAAAGCAGGTCTTGGCTCCCATTGACATGTGGTTGGCTCTCATAAGGTGTAGCTCATGTAGGTGAACATCTCCCATTCTAGATTTTCAGACAAGAATAGTTGCCACCGTAAAGTTGGAATTATCATTAGCTGATTCAGCCAGAGGATTAGTACACTTGACATACAGAATTCGTCCATGCTTCCAAGGCTTTCGATGTACAAATTTAGAGAGGGAGAGGCAGCGCATCGATAGAATATCGGACTGCCACGTCATTCATGCACGCATCCCGGGCTTGAACCGTGCTGATCTCGCAGTGTTCTTTCAGAGAAATATCCTTGTCTATTCCCTCTCAATGTGACTAGGTGATCACAGTTGCGGCCTCGTCGAGTTCAAGTTGAAAATAGTGTGTTGACGTTAATTTACAAGCTATTTAAAATAATAATATATGTGGATAAAATCTGTTTACGAGTGAAGCTAATGTTACTTTCACAGACCAGTTAAGAGATATTACACAAGATGCTTCATCATCACAGAAACCAACCAACTTTCAAGAGGTACACTTGAATGCCTTTTCATATGTGTGCTCAATAAATAGATATGTTATCTAGCAAAAAGTGGTAAGATATTTGATCATCTGCGATAAGCCCATGTACAAAGCTTTCAAAAAACCTATTTCAAGAAGAATTATGCCACAATTTTCGACAAAGTTACTGAACAATATTAAAACTGATTTGCAACAAAGTAAAAGCTTCCACCGACGATGAATGGACATACCCAAGCATATTCTGTTGTGTATAGCATTGTGGCATTACAAAAAATATTTCTTTTGAACTACTCTGTTGCAGTACATATTTGATCTAATTATGCCTCAAATCACCAATTACTCAGTTATTGCATCAGTATTAGATTCAGAATTTGTCAGTATTTGACCAGAATATATTATTTGGTTCAAATCACACCTGCTGAAGAATGACGCTCCTGTTAGTGTATCCTGTGCAGAAAGCAAGTGAATTCACCTGTCCTGGAGAAATTAGTACAAGCTTTTAGACACGCGACCTCTGGTCACGATAAGGCGTTCTAGAGTATGATCCCATAAGTAGAAGTAACCCAGAGAGAGACATTATTAACCATAGTACCCAGTGATGACTCCACCAAATGATAGGACCGAGGTGTTTTGTATTACACTTTTGTCATGAAGCATCCCTTGTGTAATCACTCACACGTGATCCGTGGACTGCCAATAAGGCGGTCCTAAATCTAGGCCTATTATTGGGACATCTTACAAACTTCTGACTTCATGAGCTACTCTCATGGTTTGATAATTGTGTCACTTGCATTAATCTACAGAAAACTCAACTCAACGGGAACCAGTTCTAAACAACTTGGTTTGAATGACAATGTACATACATAGTACTTAATAAAAGTGTTCATCAGTTTTTTCAGCACTCTTGACTTCTGCCTTTCTAGAATGACTTCTTGCAGGTTATCTAAATTTTCAACCACTTGATGTTGTGTCCGCGGGCATTATCACTTTTTTACCGGATAACATATTTATCTACTACTGAGCATACAATATGCAAACACATTCAAGTGTATCTGTTAACATGACTGGGTTGGCTCAAAATGTATTATGTTTTCTGTTTTCATAATTTAATGATCTGTGGTAGGCTACAAGGCGTCTCATGTAAACAGACTTTGATTATGTTGTCCAGTTGAAAAAATATTCCGTTACCCTTTTCCTGTATTTCGATTGGAGCTGATTTACTGATACCTAACGAAACATCTTTGTGGTTGTGAGTTTCTTGTTTCTTTCGCATAAGAAAATGAACCAAGCCATTGCATGTTTGCTGTGATCCTCTACGGTAATGGCCCTGCCCGTCCAATTATGGCTGGAATCTATACGCTGATATCTCTCAAAGGATGTGATGAATTAAAAGTTCCCCTTTCATTTGTAATTGTGCATCATTTATGGATTTAAGAAAAACAAGATCTAAAAATCTAATAATTTGATGGGTGGGATGCTTCATAATTACCCACCAAGATTAATTCTGGTCATTTGTTTAGCAAATATGAAACATTGCTGAAACGCACAATTTGCGCACAATGTGTGCTAATTTTATTTTATTTCAAATAACATTGACCCATCCCACCCACTTCTCAAAGTTATCAAATGTGTTTTGTAAAAGACACATTACCGTCAATATCAATTATCCTCTGTGACTATTGTAAAATGTTTAAATGAAATAAATGCATCAAACATCGTAATTGAAATTGTTCAGTTTTTACAATCGCTTTATGTCACTTTGGTGAACTATTTGGGGTCCATTAACGGAACACCCATCATTCAGAAACCATCAACAATGTACTGTTTATCATAATACACACTAAAAAACGCTCAGTGTTTGAATTTTAGTTTTTTTCGAACTCGCAAAAAAATGACCGAAAAGGTATCAAAAATGTGTTTTATCGTTAATTTCAAAATATCTAAGAGATATCCACATTTTTTATGGGCACTATTGGATTCCTCGTACAAAAACATGGGTATAGACATCAAAATCGTGACTCTAGCTATGCTATGGCCCAAGTTATAGCCAAATATGAGATTACGATGGCGGCCATTTTGAATGTGTCATAAAACGAGGTTGAGGAGCGGGAAAAATTGAACCCCAATATTTCCGGCTTATTTGACCCCTAATAAAGTCAAAAAAACAATAAAAATAATTTGGGCAAGAACTTTTAATTTTAGGCATATTTCTGACATATCGCACCAGACATAATGGGGACACTTTTTGCGAATTAGCTTGCTTCTAAGGAGCACTTAACAAAAATGACAGATTTCCAAACTTGACACATATTTTATACTGTTTGTATTTTTCAGGCGCCCGTATTGATAAAAGGGGGGAAAAAAATATTAAAAATGAAATCTGGGCACAAATGTTTTTCAGTGACCTACATGTGTATATGGCCGAGGGCTATGAATAAAACAATAGTGTAAATAAGTAAAACTACTACTATTTTGAACAATTTTTCGAATTGCTGTCAATTTTATTTTGGTGTCATTCTAAAAAATGGTAAAATAGGCCCTAGGGCTTAAAGCGTCCTGTTTGGCAAAAAAGAACCAAAACTCTCCCAATGATCAAGCTGAATAAAAATCGCAGTGAAAATTCCTTAGCTTTTGTGAGTACGAGGGCTAGATCTGGCTCCCGGCCTATTAGGAAATAAATATCTTCGATGTTTGATAGGGCCTACGGTAGCTTACATGTATATTTTATCTTCACGTTATCATGTATATTGTGGCGTCAGGAAAGCTCATTGGTAGCGTGGTTGACTCAGAGCCCGGGGGTACTGGGTTCAAGTCACGCTGTGTCCGATATATTTCCTTGGTGCACACATATGCAGTGACCCAAACTGTTCAAATTCGTGGGATAATAATGACAACCGAACGTATAACCGATTCGCGCCGAATAAAAAAAGTACAAAACAAATAAAGAAATAAATATGACCAATATGTAAACGGTCAATAAAGCCTTATAAAACCTCATATATGTTCATTTCACCCAACCAACCATTTCCTGTTTAAAACCGTGCAGGTATAGAGTTGTATAGTAACTTACGTCATAGATTAACCATATAATTATATGGTTAATCTATAGTAACGTTATAAGAAGCCTAAATATTGTAGATCGACCTATTCGTCAAAGGTCGATCGACCTATTCGTCAAAGGTCCATGGGATACACTCCTAGCACAAAAGGTTCCTGAAGTTTTTTTTGTATCTTATGGTGATATAGAAAAGGTTCGACATACACAATAATTCAGAGGCTAATTCACACAATAGCAATATAAACAAACGTACCTTTTTGTGACGTAGGGGCAATCACTTATATAAAAAAGCAAATATTTAGGCTTCGACAATCAATGGCCTGCGTCCACTCACATGGTCACCCACGAAGCCAGCAACGCTCAGAGAGAGTCTCACCTATCACCAGGCAAAAAGCGGTAACTAGCCACGACTCAGTAACTAGTTACCGCTCTTTAGCCAAGTCATAATCACTGGGAAAAGGTTAGAAGTGAAAGAGAAGTATCGCACCCAAACCTAGTGGCTGTATACCATCTTTCACCTCTCATCAGTAAATGTCACAATACCATCTGAACGAAGCGTTGGCACGATGCCGGTCTACCACCTGGATGATAGACCGGCATCGCCCTAACTACAACAAGCAAGAGACAGTGTTGGCCCAATTATTGTGCCATCTGAATACATACAGCCCACATTAATTTTTCGGTGTCCCGTGTTGGTAGAACGCTGGTCCACCATCTCTAGATGCTGGCCCAGCGCTGCACCAACGATTGTGCGGAAGACCACCATTCCTGCCACTATGCTACCTGTACTTTGACCCATCTCCAAACAATCACTGACCGCCCTTGTCCTGCAATAGGACCACAGCGCTGGTTCAACGCCAGGCCAACACTATTAGTTGGCATTATAAACAAGACGTTGGCCCAACACTGGGTCAATGCTTACATCTCGTTTCATTTATATATAATTATGCCTTTTTTTCCGGTTGACAGCCATGCATGGTTTTGACAAACTTGATTATTATTAAATTATGTAATTTGTTTGAATATAAGGAAAGCGAATTTAACTCTGAAGTTAACAAAACGCTATCATGATCTCATCATATCAAGCCTCAAGGAAATAACAACTAAGGCAATGAAACGTGTCCATTTACTCCAAGTACCAAATAAGTCGCTCAGCACGACATTGTTGTTTTCTTTCTTTTCTATACGTCCACTTTTAGAATATGGAGATGTAATTTTCAACAACTGTTCCCAGAATGATAAAAATGCCCTTGAGAAAATTCAATATAATGTGCTGCGTCTGATCACAGGTTGTAAGAAAGGTACATCACGTCAACTGTTACTGGAAGAAACTGGACTTTGCACTTTGCACGTTTCATAAAATTTTAAAATTTCATAGCATAGTATTTAAAATCTGTCCTGGTAATCGACTTGATCAAATTAATCTCTGTCAAATTAGGTTAAATTTCTCTTCATTAAATGGGGATCTATATATAACAAATCTTGTATACCCATCCCCATGTGTACATGTGGGCCACCAATCGAATCTGCTAGACATTATTTTATCCACTGCAGCAATTACACTTTTCAACGCGAAATTATGCTAGAAAAATATCTCTGTTAATTCGTCCAGAAATAAGAATAGACTTCGAATTTCTTGTCTCGGGATCTTTCACACTACGCCCGGAAATCAATATGAAAATATGTCGTTCTGTTTTGTTATATGCCTATATTAACGAAACATCGCGTTTTGATAATTTCATTTCATTTCATTTTAATTTAATTTTTTATTTCTCATCATAATTATAGTGTGTACTTCTGTATTTATTTGTTTCGAAATGTGTGAATATATAATGTTATTTTTGAGCCGCCTTGAAAGCATCTTTCATGCAATAGCTTATTGTGTGTATTCATATTTATTGCGACTTCGTATAAGTAGGTCAAATTGTTGTGTATTTGCTTGGTCACATTGTTATGGTATTGCATAGAGGTGCCGATGTTTAATTTTTTTAGATGATTATTTAATATGCTTTGATATATACATGTTTCATATCACACTTTTTTGCAATTGCACCTGCACTGATGAGACACTGACCTTAGAACGCAGTGACTAAAGGATGCTTCACGTCAAAACATATTGATTAGCAACTTTAATAAAAAACGTGATCTCTGCATTTTTTTACAAACTAATAATTTTAAGTGTATGCTAATAAGACAAGATCTGTAGGCTGGTGCATTGAAGTTGTTTTGAAGAGAGCATATTTTTGCAATTACTATAGGCCCTATAGATGTTAAATTTTGTAATGAATCTATCAATCAAAGAACGTTGGCAAGACGTAATCAGGTAATGTATACTAAAGTCATGACGATCACAACTCAGAACTGCTGACAGGAGTCACACCCCAACGTGTTAATTGATACACATAATTATGAAACTCAATTTATTGATAACCACAACTCAGAAGACAGTTAGTGCTGACAGGAGTCGCACTTGAGGCTGAAGGTGTTGATCGCTACACGAGGCTTTATGAACAGCAACGTCTCAATTGCCAACTGGTCACATCTCAATTGCGATTTGGATTGCCCTTTGTTTATTTTACTTATATCTTGTATACACTTTACCAATATATTTTGTGCATTGTGTAATTATTAGCATTATTACTATTTTTATCATTTAATATTACGGTGGTATTCTGTCAAAATCAGTAGGCCTAATAGTACCGATCTTCTTTTAGTGAGAGACTGTATTGTATAATCTGGGACTCAACTTGCTATTTTGGTTAAAAATAAAATAATTGGAATCGTTTGAGGGTCCATCACACTATGGATTTTGGACTGGATCCTATTAGACTGCACTATATGATTATTATAATTGCGAATTAAATCGAGATGTAGATTATTTAGCACCAGGCAAATGCAAAAATATAAAAGACCCCGATAAACAATGATAAACAGACCCCATTATTTGCTGTTTATTATTTTCTGTTTGTTCACCATCTTAAGATGGACTTCGAGAACCTTTTTCAAGGACACTTAGAAAGATTCTCCTGGCCCAGTTTAGCCTATATATACACAAAGGTGGCCTAAAAACAATACATTTTTACTAAGAAAGATGTTTGACAATTTGTCATAGGCAATACCATAGAGCATTGTGTAGGCTTATTATTTTGAGCTGTCACTTCTGTGCAACTCAATAATAGTCTTGACCTCCAATGTTTTCACCGAGCTGTCTAATACAATGAAGTATGGGGAAGGGGGTGTTATATAAAAATATTTCACCGAGTAGCCATTCAAAAGTGTTTCCAGTGACGTCACTGCATTCACAGACTACCAGTAATCAGTTAATGACTTCAAGTTGACCTGATGTTGGATTAATGCTGGGAGAACGTCTGCCACACTGACCCAGCCGTGAAACAGCAGTGAGTCCAATGCATCGCGGTTTGCCATGAACAGGGGGCTGAACTTCGTGACTAATGTTAATGACACCGAATATTATTGATTTTAAAAATATTATCGATGTGAAATCAGAACAGCATATATCTAATAAGCCAATTAGGCCTAATGTAGACGGTGCATGACCATTTGTCCTGATTTGGTCAGACTTGGTTGATAATTTTGCTGATCACAAGCACACGAAAGGTAGGTCGCCTAGGTTTGTGCCAACGCTGGTTTATTCATAATTTTATCAATATTGGGCTAATTGAAATATGTAATATATCAATCTTGAATAGTTTTAGCTGAAATGAACGAAAATGAAACTTGAATCTTGATATATTCACAATTTAAATAGATTTAGTTGATGGTCATAAGTGAGCAGGTAGCGTATGGGGCCTATTACATAATCACAGTTGGCGAAGACCGTGTTGCAACAGGCTAAGAGGGTATAGACCTACTGCCGTACAAAGCCGGCAAAGTCACAATTAATAAAAAAACAATATCAGTTCACATTACAAGTGAGCAGATATTGTCTTCCGGGTTTGTAATCAGTATCAGCTCACTTTACCAGTGGGCAGATACTACCATTTGTTTTCTAGAGATACATCCTCGACCTCCCCCCCCCCCCCCAACATTAACAAGTTGTTGTACAGCTGAAGGCCTACATGTATAGCGTTATCATGTGCTCGCCGATAGCCAATCAGAAGATGTTATCGGAAATAGACACTATTGAGATGTTGGCCCAGCTTTCAAACAACACTGGATCAATGTCACTTGTTTACTGGTATGCCGTGCATATACTGAAAGGTCCAGCAATGTCAGTGACGCGGATAGTGTGTGTGTGTGTGATTGGTCAGGGAAGACTATCTCGTCCAATGATGTGCCTGAGATCTAGATCAGCCGCTTTAAGAATGTTTTTCACCACAATTTTGGCTATGGCGTGAAATGCTATTAAGACCAATGGTTATATCTTTTAAGGCAATATATCATTGTAAAATATTGTATCGATATCATAATATATTTGCTTTGGAAAGTAGAACATTCTGCTAGCTTCCCCCAGTTTCAAACTGTCATTGCGGCAATTTCTTAAGATTATATTCGCCTAGCTTGATCCCAAGGTAGGCATTGTTTTCAATGAAATCTATGGGCTATCGACAGGATATAAACCAATTGCCCAACACACAGCTGAAAAACTGGAGACGCTAACTATCTTAAAATTGATGACGGAAATCCTAATAACTCAGCAAATACATAAATTTATTCTTATTCAGAAACAACGTTTGGTGGGCCTACCATAGGCTATGTGATGACAGAAAGCTGGATCTATGGGTGTTGTGGCATTTGAGAAGATGTCTGTGATAGTCATTTGGGACACACAGAATACGGAACCAAAAAAAAACAGTTCCCAGGATCCGTTTTGTAAACCATAATAAACCAATATTGACACACAATATTATACATCTATTAGCTATCAACCTATATGAGTCTGGTCACACTAAACTAGGCCAAAAGTGTTACATGATAAGACAAAATTAAAACACATTATGTATTATTTTTTTTTCATTTCCTGATAGTACAATATCTGTAGTTTGTTGCTGAGAAGTTGCAAGTCAATTCGCTCGATGTGGAGCTCAGGAGATGCTTTTTTCTGAGCCTGGTACTTTCACGGTCAAATACGTGATGCTTACATAATTCTCGTTTGAAATGGGGGATATAATAGCCCCAGCGTGACTGTACACTGTCAAGCGTGCTTCACCGAGGACTGAAATCTTAGCTAGGGATATAATAGCTAAGCTGGTGAAATTGATGTGAAGAGATGACCTGATACAAGGTATCAGACTGTACTCAAATGTGGGACGTAAACTTTTTTTTGACATGAATACTATGATACCTTTTTATATAATAATCTTGCCAGTAGTGAGCTGATCTGGGCGACCACACGTGAAGATGGAAGCAAATTACTGAATAGAACAGGGAGAGTATTGTACGTATGTGATGTTTGACAAGTGTTACGATCTCGAAGACCCCAAAGACCCCAAAGTCGAACAAATACTGCTGCTAATTCACAAACATAACAATTACTTTAATTTAAACTAAATTTACTGTCTCAAGCAGTACATAATAGTGGGAAAGTGCAAAGTGCAGTGCAGTCAGTGTCGAGATCAAAATGAGTACATTGCCTTTAGGCACTTTGTATTTTTATATTTAACACTAACGTTACGACTGATTACGTGATTGACAGGATTGTGAGATGGTTACTCTCATATCACTAACATAACAATTAAGCTTTAACGATTGAAACGGGCTTGACTTGGAGTGTTCATTGTGAACGCCACACAAAGTTATTATAGCATATGGGAGAAGTGGATCACTGAGAATAGACAGGGTAGCATTCCGTGCCGGCACAATGTTGGGCAGGCGTCGTAGTCTACTGTGCCTTGCGCCACAGTATATATATAAATATATTTATCTTGCAAGCTTTGGATTACCTAAGTAGCAGCGAGTGCTAGTCGAGGGGCTCTCCTATACATAAAAAAGATAATACAATACAATACAATAAAATATATATACATAACACACTGGACGTTACAGCATCTATATCAGATTACAAAATTTATATAAACTTGATGTGTTTGATCACTTAAAGCGCCCACTCTCAATAATAAAGCGTTGAAATGCTTTGAATATGTTTACGTTTTCGTCAGCTTTAACATCATTACTCACTCACATGGTCACCCACGAAGCCAGCAACGCTCAGAGAGAGTCTCAACTATCACCAGGCAAAAAGCGGTAACTAGCCACGACTCAGTAACTAGTTACCGCTCTTTAGCCAAGTCATAATCACTGGGAAAAGGTTAGAAGTGAAAGAGAAGTATAGCACCCAAACCTAGTGGCTGTATACCATCTTTCACCTCTCATCAGTAAATGTCACAATACCATCTGAACGAAGCGTTGGCACGATGCCAGTCTACCACCTGGATGATAGACCGGCATCGCCCTAACTACAACAAGCAAGAGACAGTGTTGGCCCAATTATTGTGCCATCTGAATACATACAGCCCACATTAATTTTTCGGTGTCCCGTGTTGGTAGAACGCTGGTCCACCATCTCTAGATGCTGGCCCAGCGCTGCACCAACGATTGTGCGGAAGACCACCATTCCTGCCACTATGCTACCTGTACTTTGACCCATCTCCAAACAATCACTGACCGCCCTTGTCCTGCAATAGGACCACAGCGCTGGTTCAACGCCAGGCCAACACTATTAGTTGGCATTATAAACAAGACGTTGGCCCAACACTGGGTCAATGCTTACATCTCGTTTCATTTATATATAATTATGCCTTTTTTTCCGGTTGACAGCCATGCATGGTTTTGACAAACTTGATTATCATTAAATTATGTAATTTGTTTGAATATAAGGAAAGCGAATTTAACTCTGAAGTTAACAAAACGCTATCATGGTCTCATCATATCAAGCCTCAAGGAAATAACAACTAAGGCAATGAAACGTGTCCATTTACTCCAAGTACCAAATAAGTCGCTCAGCACGACATTGTTGTTTTCTTTCTTTTATATACGTCCACTTTTAGAATATGGAGATGTAATTTTCAACAACTGTTCCCAGAATGATAAAAATGCCCTTGAGAAAATTCAATATAATGTGCTGCGTCTGATCACAGGTTGTAAGAAAGGTACATCACGTCAACTGTTACTGGAAGAAACTGGACTTTGCACTTTGCACGTTTCATAAAATTTTAAAATTTCATAGCATAGTATTTAAAATCTGTCCTGGTAATCGACTTGATCAAATTAATCTCTGTCAAATTAGGTTAAATTTCTCTTCATTAAATGGGGATCTATATATAACAAATCTTGTATACCCATCCCCATGTGTACATGTGGGCCACCAATCGAATCTGCTAGACATTATTTTATCCACTGCAGCAATTACACTTTTCAACGCGAAATTATGCTAGAAAAAATATCTCTGTTAATTCGTCCAGAAATAAGAATAGACTTCGAATTTCTTGTCTCGGGATCTTTCACACTACGCCCGGAAATCAATATGAAAATATGTCGTTCTGTTTTGTTATATGCCTATATTAACGAAACATCGCATTTTGATAATTTCATTTCATTTCATTTTAATTTCATTTTTTATTTCTCATCATAATTATAGTGTGTACTTCTGTATTTATTTGTTTCGAAATGTGTGAATATATAATGTTATTTTTGAGCCGCCTTGAAAGCATCTTTCATGCAATAGCTTATTGTGTGTATTCATATTTATTGCGACTTCGTATAAGTAGGTCAAATTGTTGTGTATTTGCTTGGTCACATTGTTATGGTATTGCATAGAGGTGCCGATGTTTAATTTTTTTAGATGATTATTTAATATGCTTTGATATATACATGTTTCATATCACACTTTTTTGCAATTGCACCTGCACTGATGAGACACTGACCTTAGAACGCAGTGACTAAAGGATGCTTCACGTCAAAACATATTGATTAGCAACTTTAATAAAAAACGTGATCTCTGCATTTTTTTACAAACAAATAATTTTAAGTGTATGCTAATAAGACAAGATCTGTAGGCTGGTTCATTGAAGTTGTTTTGAAGAGAGCATATTTTTGCAATTACTATAGGCCCTATAGATGTTAAATTTTGTAATGAATCTATCAATCAAAGAACGTTGGCAAGACGTAATCAGGTAATGTATACTAAAGTCATGACGATCACAACTCAGAACTGCTGACAGGAGTCACACCCCAACGTGTTAATTGATACACATAATTATGAAACTCAATTTATTGATAACCACAACTCAGAAGACAGTTAGTGCTGACAGGAGTCGCACTTGAGGCTGAAGGTGTTGATCGCTACACGAGGCTTTATGAACAGCAACGTCTCAATTGCCAACTGGTCACATCTCAATTGCGATTTGGATTGCCCTTTGTTTATTTTACTTATATCTTTTATACACTTTACCAATATATTTTGTGCATTGTGTAATTATTAGCATTATTACTATTTTTATCATTTAATATTACGGTGGTATTCTGTCAAAATCAGTAGGCCTAATAGTACCGATCTTCTTTTAGTGAGAGACTGTATTGTATAATCTGGGACTCAACTTGCTATTTTGGTTAAAAATAAAATAATTGGAATCGTTTGAGGGTCCATCACACTATGGATTTTGAACTGGATCCTATTAGACTGCACTATATGATTATTATAATTGCGAATTAAATCGAGATGTAGATTATTTAGCACCAGGCAAATGCAAAAATATAAGACCCCGATAAACAATGATAAACAGACCCCATTATTTGCTGTTTATTATTTTCTGTTTGTATATTGTTGATTTTAAAAATATTATCGATGTGAAATCAGAACAGCATATATCTAATAAGTCAATTAGGCCTAATGTAGACGGTGCATGACCATTTGTCCTGATTTGGTCAGACTTGGTTGATAATTTTGCTCATCACAAGCACACGAAAGGTAGGTCGCCTAGGTTTGTGCCAACGCTGGTTTATTCATCATTTTATCAATATTGGGCTAATTGAAATATGTAATATATCAATCTTGAATAGTTTTAGCTGAAATGAACAAAAATGAAACTTGAATCTTGATATATTCACAATTTAAATAGATTTAGTTGATAGTCATAAGTGAGCAGGTAGCGTATGGGGCCTATTACATAATCACAGTTGGCGAAGACCGTGTTGCAACAGGCTAAGAGGGTATAGACCTGCTGCCGTACAAAGCCGGCAAAGTCGCAATTAATAAAAAACAGTATCAGTTCACATTACAAGTAAGCAGATATTGTCTTCCGGGTTTGTAATCAGTATCAGCTCACTTTACCAGTGGGCAGATACTACCATTTGTTTTCTAGAGATACATCTTCGACCTCCCCCCCCCCCCCCCAACATTAACAAGTTGTTGTACAGCTGAAGGCCTACATGTATAGCGTTATCATGTGCTCGCCGATAGCCAATCAGAAGATGTTATCGGAAATAGACACTATTGAGATGTTGGCCCAGCTTTCAAACAACACTGGATCAATGTCACTTGTTTACTGGTATGCCGTGCATATACTGAAAGGTCCAGCAATGTCAGTGACGCGGATAGTGTGTGTGTGTGTGATTGGTCAGGGAAGACTATCTCGTCCAATGATGTGCCTGAGATCTAGATCAGCCGCTTTAAGAATGTTTTTCACCACAATTTTGGCTATGGCGTGAAATGCTATTAAGACCAATGGTTATATCTTTTAAGGCAATATATCATTGTAAAATATTGTATCGATATCATAATATATTTGCTTTGGAAAGTAGAACATTCTGCTAGCTTCCCCCAGTTTCAAACTGTCATTGCGGCAATTTCTTAAGATTATATTCGCCTAGCTTGATCCCAAGGTAGGCATTGTTTTCAATGAAATCTATGGGCTATCGACAGGATATAAACCAATTGCTCAACACACAGCTGAAAAACTGGAGACGCTAACTATCTTAAAATTGATGACGGAAATCCTAATAACTCAGCAAATACATAAATTTATTCTTATTCAGAAACAACGTTTGGTGGGCCTACCATAGGCTATGTGATGACAGAAAGCTGGATCTATGGGTGTTGTGGCATTTGAGAAGATGTCTGTGATAGTCATTTGGGACACACAGAATACGGAACCAAAAAAAAACAGTTCCCAGGATCCGTTTTGTAAACCATAATAAACCAATATTGACACACAATATTATACATCTATTAGCTATCAACCTATATGAGTCTGGTCACACTAAACTAGGCCAAAAGTGTTACATGATAAGACAAAATTAAAACACATTATGTATTATTTTTTTTTCATTTCCTGATAGTACAATATCTGTAGTTTGTTGCTGAGAAGTTGCAAGTCAATTCGCTCGATGTGGAGCTCAGGAGATGCTTTTTTCTGAGCCTGGTACTTTCACGGTCAAATACGTGATGCTTACATAATTCTCGTTTGAAATGGGGGATATAATAGCCCCAGCGTGACTGTACACTGTCAAGCGTGCTTCACCGAGGACTGAAATCTTAGCTAGGGATATAATAGCTAAGCTGGTGAAATTGATGTGAAGAGATGACCTGATACAAGGTATCAGACTGTACTCAAATGTGGGACGTAAACTTTTTTTTGACATGAATACTATGATACCTTTTTATATAATAATCTTGCCAGTAGTGAGCTGATCTGGGCGACCACACGTGAAGATGGAAGCAAATTACTGAATAGAACAGGGAGAGTATTGTACGTATGTGATGTTTGACAAGTGTTACGATCTCGAAGACCCCAAAGACCCCAAAGTCGAACAAATACTGCTGCTAATTCACAAACATAACAATTACTTTAATTTAAACTAAATTTACTGTCTCAAGCAGTACATAATAGTGGGAAAGTGCAAAGTGCAGTGCAGTCAGTGTCGAGATCAAAATGAGTACATTGCCTTTAGGCACTTTGTATTTTTATATTTAACACTAACGTTACGACTGATTACGTGATTGACAGGATTGTGAGATGGTTACTCTCATATCACTAACATAACAATTAAGCTTTAACGATTGAAACGGGCTTGACTTGGAGTGTTCATTGTGAACGCCACACAAAGTTATTATAGCATATGGGAGAAGTGGATCACTGAGAATAGACAGGGTAGCATTCCGTGCCGGCACAATGTTGGGCAGGCGTCGTAGTCTACTGTGCCTTGCGCCACAGTATATATATAAATATATTTATCTTGCAAGCTTTGGATTACCTAAGTAGCAGCGAGTGCTAGTCGAGGGGCTCTCCTATACATAAAAAAGATAATACAATACAATACAATAAAATATATATACATAACACACTGGACGTTACAGCATCTATATCAGATTACAAAATTTATATAAACTTGATGTGTTTGATCACTTAAAGCGCCCACTCTCAATAATAAAGCGTTGAAATGCTTTGAATATGTTTACGTTTTCGTCAGCTTTAACATCATTACTCACTCACATGGTCACCCACGAAGCCAGCAACGCTCAGAGAGAGTCTCAACTATCACCAGGCAAAAAGCGGTAACTAGCCACGACTCAGTAACTAGTTACCGCTCTTTAGCCAAGTCATAATCACTGGGAAAAGGTTAGAAGTGAAAGAGAAGTATAGCACCCAAACCTAGTGGCTGTATACCATCTTTCACCTCTCATCAGTAAATGTCACAATACCATCTGAACGAAGCGTTGGCACGATGCCAGTCTACCACCTGGATGATAGACCGGCATCGCCCTAACTACAACAAGCAAGAGACAGTGTTGGCCCAATTATTGTGCCATCTGAATACATACAGCCCACATTAATTTTTCGGTGTCCCGTGTTGGTAGAACGCTGGTCCACCATCTCTAGATGCTGGCCCAGCGCTGCACCAACGATTGTGCGGAAGACCACCATTCCTGCCACTATGCTACCTGTACTTTGACCCATCTCCAAACAATCACTGACCGCCCTTGTCCTGCAATAGGACCACAGCGCTGGTTCAACGCCAGGCCAACACTATTAGTTGGCATTATAAACAAGACGTTGGCCCAACACTGGGTCAATGCTTACATCTCGTTTCATTTATATATAATTATGCCTTTTTTTCCGGTTGACAGCCATGCATGGTTTTGACAAACTTGATTATCATTAAATTATGTAATTTGTTTGAATATAAGGAAAGCGAATTTAACTCTGAAGTTAACAAAACGCTATCATGGTCTCATCATATCAAGCCTCAAGGAAATAACAACTAAGGCAATGAAACGTGTCCATTTACTCCAAGTACCAAATAAGTCGCTCAGCACGACATTGTTGTTTTCTTTCTTTTATATACGTCCACTTTTAGAATATGGAGATGTAATTTTCAACAACTGTTCCCAGAATGATAAAAATGCCCTTGAGAAAATTCAATATAATGTGCTGCGTCTGATCACAGGTTGTAAGAAAGGTACATCACGTCAACTGTTACTGGAAGAAACTGGACTTTGCACTTTGCACGTTTCATAAAATTTTAAAATTTCATAGCATAGTATTTAAAATCTGTCCTGGTAATCGACTTGATCAAATTAATCTCTGTCAAATTAGGTTAAATTTCTCTTCATTAAATGGGGATCTATATATAACAAATCTTGTATACCCATCCCCATGTGTACATGTGGGCCACCAATCGAATCTGCTAGACATTATTTTATCCACTGCAGCAATTACACTTTTCAACGCGAAATTATGCTAGAAAAAATATCTCTGTTAATTCGTCCAGAAATAAGAATAGACTTCGAATTTCTTGTCTCGGGATCTTTCACACTACGCCCGGAAATCAATATGAAAATATGTCGTTCTGTTTTGTTATATGCCTATATTAACGAAACATCGCATTTTGATAATTTCATTTCATTTCATTTTAATTTCATTTTTTATTTCTCATCATAATTATAGTGTGTACTTCTGTATTTATTTGTTTCGAAATGTGTGAATATATAATGTTATTTTTGAGCCGCCTTGAAAGCATCTTTCATGCAATAGCTTATTGTGTGTATTCATATTTATTGCGACTTCGTATAAGTAGGTCAAATTGTTGTGTATTTGCTTGGTCACATTGTTATGGTATTGCATAGAGGTGCCGATGTTTAATTTTTTTAGATGATTATTTAATATGCTTTGATATATACATGTTTCATATCACACTTTTTTGCAATTGCACCTGCACTGATGAGACACTGACCTTAGAACGCAGTGACTAAAGGATGCTTCACGTCAAAACATATTGATTAGCAACTTTAATAAAAAAACGTGATCTCTGCATTTTTTTACAAACAAATAATTTTAAGTGTATGCTAATAAGACAAGATCTGTAGGCTGGTTCATTGAAGTTGTTTTGAAGAGAGCATATTTTTGCAATTACTATAGGCCCTATAGATGTTAAATTTTGTAATGAATCTATCAATCAAAGAACGTTGGCAAGACGTAATCAGGTAATGTATACTAAAGTCATGACGATCACAACTCAGAACTGCTGACAGGAGTCACACCCCAACGTGTTAATTGATACACATAATTATGAAACTCAATTTATTGATAACCACAACTCAGAAGACAGTTAGTGCTGACAGGAGTCGCACTTGAGGCTGAAGGTGTTGATCGCTACACGAGGCTTTATGAACAGCAACGTCTCAATTGCCAACTGGTCACATCTCAATTGCGATTTGGATTGCCCTTTGTTTATTTTACTTATATCTTTTATACACTTTACCAATATATTTTGTGCATTGTGTAATTATTAGCATTATTACTATTTTTATCATTTAATATTACGGTGGTATTCTGTCAAAATCAGTAGGCCTAATAGTACCGATCTTCTTTTAGTGAGAGACTGTATTGTATAATCTGGGACTCAACTTGCTATTTTGGTTAAAAATAAAATAATTGGAATCGTTTGAGGGTCCATCACACTATGGATTTTGAACTGGATCCTATTAGACTGCACTATATGATTATTATAATTGCGAATTAAATCGAGATGTAGATTATTTAGCACCAGGCAAATGCAAAAATATAAGACCCCGATAAACAATGATAAACAGACCCCATTATTTGCTGTTTATTATTTTCTGTTTGTATATTGTTGATTTTAAAAATATTATCGATGTGAAATCAGAACAGCATATATCTAATAAGTCAATTAGGCCTAATGTAGACGGTGCATGACCATTTGTCCTGATTTGGTCAGACTTGGTTGATAATTTTGCTCATCACAAGCACACGAAAGGTAGGTCGCCTAGGTTTGTGCCAACGCTGGTTTATTCATCATTTTATCAATATTGGGCTAATTGAAATATGTAATATATCAATCTTGAATAGTTTTAGCTGAAATGAACAAAAATGAAACTTGAATCTTGATATATTCACAATTTAAATAGATTTAGTTGATAGTCATAAGTGAGCAGGTAGCGTATGGGGCCTATTACATAATCACAGTTGGCGAAGACCGTGTTGCAACAGGCTAAGAGGGTATAGACCTGCTGCCGTACAAAGCCGGCAAAGTCGCAATTAATAAAAAACAGTATCAGTTCACATTACAAGTAAGCAGATATTGTCTTCCGGGTTTGTAATCAGTATCAGCTCACTTTACCAGTGGGCAGATACTACCATTTGTTTTCTAGAGATACATCTTCGACCTCCCCCCCCCCCCCCCAACATTAACAAGTTGTTGTACAGCTGAAGGCCTACATGTATAGCGTTATCATGTGCTCGCCGATAGCCAATCAGAAGATGTTATCGGAAATAGACACTATTGAGATGTTGGCCCAGCTTTCAAACAACACTGGATCAATGTCACTTGTTTACTGGTATGCCGTGCATATACTGAAAGGTCCAGCAATGTCAGTGACGCGGATAGTGTGTGTGTGTGTGATTGGTCAGGGAAGACTATCTCGTCCAATGATGTGCCTGAGATCTAGATCAGCCGCTTTAAGAATGTTTTTCACCACAATTTTGGCTATGGCGTGAAATGCTATTAAGACCAATGGTTATATCTTTTAAGGCAATATATCATTGTAAAATATTGTATCGATATCATAATATATTTGCTTTGGAAAGTAGAACATTCTGCTAGCTTCCCCCAGTTTCAAACTGTCATTGCGGCAATTTCTTAAGATTATATTCGCCTAGCTTGATCCCAAGGTAGGCATTGTTTTCAATGAAATCTATGGGCTATCGACAGGGTATAAACCAATTGCTCAACACACAGCTGAAAAACTGGAGACGCTAACTATCTTAAAATTGATGACGGAAATCCTAATAACTCAGCAAATACATAAATTTATTCTTATTCAGAAACAACGTTTGGTGGGCCTACCATAGGCTATGTGATGACAGAAAGCTGGATCTATGGGTGTTGTGGCATTTGAGAAGATGTCTGTGATAGTCATTTGGGACACACAGAATACGGAACCAAAAAAAACAGTTCCCAGGATCCGTTTTGTAAACCATAATAAACCAATATTGACACTATACATCTATTAGCTATCAACCTATATGAGTCTGGTCACACTAAACTAGGCCAAAAGTGTTACATGATAAGACAAAATTAAAACACATTATGTATTATTTTTTTTTCATTTCCTGATAGTACAATATCTGTAGTTTGTTGCTGAGAAGTTGCAAGTCAATTCGCTCGATGTGGAGCTCAGGAGATGCTTTTTTCTGAGCCTGGTACTTTCACGGTCAAATACGTGATGCTTACATAATTCTCGTTTGAAATGGGGGATATAATAGCCCCAGCGTGACTGTACACTGTCAAGCGTGCTTGACCGAGGACTGAAATCTTAGCTAGGGATATAATAGCTAAGCTGGTGAAATTGATGTGAAGAGATGACCTGATACAAGGTATCAGACTGTACTCAAATGTGGGACGTAAACTTTTTTTTTACATGAATACTATGATACCTTTTTATATAATAATCTTGCCAGTAGTGAGCTGATCTGGGCGACCACACGTGAAGATGGAAGCAAATTACTGAATAGAACAGGGAGAGTATTGTACGTATGTGATGTTTGACAAGTGTTACGATCTCGAAGACCCCAAAGACCCCAAAGTCGAACAAATACTGCTGCTAATTCACAAACATAACAATTACTTTAATTTAAACTAAATTTACTGTCTCAAGCAGTACATAATAGTGGGAAAGTGCAAAGTGCAGTGCAGTCAGTGTCGAGATCAAAATGAGTACATTGCCTTTAGGCACTTTGTCCTTTCATATTTAACACTAACGTTACGTCTGATTACGTGATTGACAGCATTGTGAGATGGTTACTCTCATATCACTAACATAACAATTAAGCTTTAACGATTGAAACGGGTTTGACTTGGAGTGTTCATTGTGAACGCCACACAAAGTTATTATAGCATATGGGAGAAGTGGATCACTGAGAATAGACAGGGTAGCATTCCGTGCCGGCACAATGTTGGGCAGGCGTCATAGTCTACTGTGCCTTGCGCCACAGTATATATATAAATATATTTATCTTGCAAGCTTTGGATTACCCAAGTAGCAGCGAGTGCTAGTCGAGGGGCTCTCCTATACATAAAAAAGATAATACAATACAATACAATAAAATATATATACATAACACACTGGACGTTACAGCATCTATATCAGATTACAAAATTTATATAAACTTGATGTGTTTGATCACTTAAAGCGCCCACTCTCAATAATAAAGCGTTGAAATGCTTTGAATATGTTTACGTTTTCGTCAGCTTTAACATCATTGCAACCTTTCAAGACAATGTTTACAAATAATAGTGGATCAAGATGAGGAAGTATAGAGTGGTGGACACCGGGTGCAATGATATCTCGGATTACTTTTAGCAGCTTATTTCGTGGAGCAGAATAGAGAGGACATTTTAATATATAATGTTGCGGTGTCTCAATGTCGCCAAACAAACACTCATCAGTTTCTGCGCAACCTACACGATGGAGTTGGGAATGCAGGTAGTCGGGCACAAGTTGATTTACTATTTTGTACATATGAATGAGTTTGTGCCATTTTCGACGAGTTTGCAAGGTTTCCCAGCCAATTTCAGACAGCGTTTTTTGACAGTTAGATTGTGGAAGGGCACCAGTGCATACACGGGCAGCGTCTAGCTGTACACTTTCGAGGCGATCAGACAAATATTTAGGGCAGTTGTCAGTTGTCATACAACATCATACATGTCTATGCCTGTATCCCAGGGTGCTGACTGTAAGGCATGTCTAAACCCTTCAAAATTCGCTTTTTTAGGTTCCAAACGGTACGCATAAAACTCTTATTTAAAGGACAATCAACAGATAATTTACATATAATGGTAGCATGATCACAGTTTGATATAGGAGACAGAATGTCACAATAGGTTATTTTGTCTGGAGAATCTGTAATGAATAAGTCTAGTAGATTACCGTCACCATCAGTAGAAATGCATGTCGGTCCGTTGATTAACTGACAAAGCCCTTTGTCATTTAGAAAATTTCGTAGCTTGCATCGTAACTCACTTGATGCATGGTTATCATGCCATACTTTACAGGTGTCATTGAAATCACCTGTTATAATAATGTGGGTAGCGCCACCGTCATGTGCACGGTCAATTGATGTTTGAAGAGGGGAGATGAAATTATCACATTGTGCGGCACTTTGACCTGGTGGTCTGTAATATACACCAAATAAAATCTTTTTGTTCTGCGCTAAAATTTCTAACCATATACACTCAATATTATCACCTGTATTCTCAATGTCATGTCTTCTACATCCTCAAATATTATTTGCACAGTATACAGCAACACCTCCACCACTCCTAATCTCTCTGTTTTGAAAAATGTTTTTTGGAGGCCAGTTAAGGTTAATAATTCCTCAGGTACAGGAGGTATTTAGCCAAGTTTCCGAAAGTGATAAAACATCAAGTTTATGCTCTGTGGCCATAAGTTGTAGCTCAGCTATTTTTTCGACAGATCTTTTGGCCAGAAGACTTCTAACGATACTATGAGAAAATATTAAATTGTTAATTAATGTAGGGCCTGGATTTGACTCTATATCTCCGCACTCTAGAAGGATGAGAAAGATAATAGTAATGACGTTGAGGTTTGAGCAATTGAGCATACATTTTATAATGATATGGAACACTAGGGCAGAAAAGGTCACCCAGCATGTCTGGTTGTTGTACAGTGGATTATATAACCGGAATGTAAGGCTTTGTAAACAAACAGGTTGATACCTCCCTATTGCTGCTCTGTATCGATTTATGTCACACCCAAATATTTACGATATTATATTGGTATACATAAGCTGCTGAAAGTGAGATTCCTAAATATGACATATTTAAATGTTTGTAATCTATTGGCTTCATAACATAGATGTAGATAACACATAAGACAATATACACATGAAAAGTGAACAATAGCATTTAAACACAAGTGTTGATAAGTCATGTCAGGATGCCAGTTAATTGTGCTGACAACGTGTGACTCCATGTTTATGCGGCGGCAAGTACTGTTTGTTAGTACTTGTAAAATAAATAAAATATATATGTGAATGTACACATGTACATGCATGGTGCGGTATGTGAGTGTCAATAAATTTACATCAACAGAAGTAATTATAAAATAGTCCTTATAGTAACAATGATAACTGGTAGCGTGTAGCGTGAGGAGACAAGATGAACACAGTAAGTTGTATACAGTATAGTATGTGATAGAGCGACCTTAATCGAACAAGGTTTCAGCCAAGTATTGAGATTGAAATACATTTTTTCAATATGATATATATTTTTATAGTCATATAAATATGATGATTTTGTTAATAACATTTTTATAACGTTTATTGCATGCGCAGTGGTGCAGTGAAAAACCCATATAGGCCTATATAGTCAATATATATATATATATATATATATATATATATATATATATATATATATATATATATATATATATATATATATATATATATATATATATATATATATATATATATATATATATATATATATATAATATATATATATATATATATATATATATATATATATATATATATATATATATATATATATATATATATATATATATATATATATATATATATATATATATATATATATATATATATATATATATATATATATATATATATATATATATATATATATAT
>CAXHKU010000585.1:0-65773 GCA_964017125.1 Flabesymbios commensalis
GTCAATTCAGACGTCAATTCTCAAACGTTTTGGATGTAGTTTTGCAGGCACCATCGGCTGGTATTACGGCAACTTCCGTGTAGATTTGGCGAAGTTTGATTAATTATTGCAGAAGTTATTAATGAGCTTGGTGTGAAATTTGATTGAGTATTATTAAAAGTTATTCATTTAGACGTCAATTCAGACGTCAATTCTCCACCGTTTCCCATGTAGTTTTGCAGGCAACATTGGCTGTTATTACGGCAACTTCCCTGTAAATTTGGCGAAGTTTGATTAATTATTGCAGAAATTATTAATGAGCTTGTGTGAAATTTGATTGACTATTATTAAAAGTTATTCAATTAGACGTCAATTCAGACGTCAATTCTCAACCGTTTTCCATGTAGTTTTGCAGGCAACATCGGCTGTTATTACAGCAACTTCCCTGTAAATTTGGCGAAGTTTGATTAAATACTGCATAAGTTATTAATGAGATTGGTGCGAAATTTGCTTGAGTATTATTAAAAGTTATTCATTTAGACGTCAATTAAGACGTCAATTCTTAACTGTTTTTTATGTAGTTTTGCAGGCACCATCGGCTGGTATAACGGCAACTTCCCTGTAAATTTGGCGAAGTTTGATTAATTACTGCATAAGTTATTAATGAGGTTGGTTTGAAATTTGATTGAGAATTATAAAAAGTTATTCATTTAGACGTCAATTCAGACGTCAATTCTCAACCGTTTTGGATGTAGTTTTGCAGGCACCATCGGCTGGTATTACGGCAACTTCCGTGTAGATTTGGCGAAGTTTGATTAATTATTGCAGAAGTTATTAATGAGCTTGGTGTGAAATTTGATTGAGTATTATTTAAAGTTATTCATTTAGACGTCAATTCAGACGTCAATTCTCATCCGTTTTCCATGTAGTTTTGCAGGAAACATTGGCTGTTATTACGGCAACATCCCTGTAAATTTGGCGAAGTTTGATTAATTACTGCAAAAGTTATTAATGAGGTGGTTTGAAATTTGATTGAGTATTATTAAAAGTTATTCATTTAGACGTCAATTCAGACGTCAGTTCTCAACCGTTTTCGATATAGTTTTGCAGGCACCATCGGTCCCTGAAAATTTGGCGAAGTTTGAATAATTATTGCAGAAATTATTAATGAGCTTGGTGTGAAATTTGATTGACTATTATTAAAAGGTATTCATTTAGACGTCAATTCTCAACCGTTTTCCATGTAGTTTTGCAGGCAACATTGGCTGTTATTACGGCAACTTCCCTGTAAATTTGGCGAAGTTTGATTAATTACTGCAAAAGTTATTAATGAGATTGGTGTGAAATTTGATTGAGTATTATTAAAAGTTATTCATTTAGACGTCAATTCAGACGTCAATTCTCAACCGTTTTCCATGTAGTTTTGCAGGCACCATCGGCCGGTATTACGGCAAGTGTCCTGTAAATTTGGCGAAGTTTGATTAATTACTGCAAAATTTATTAATGAGATTGGTGTGAAATTTGATTGAGTATTATTAAAAGTTATTAATTTAGACGTCAATTGAGACGTCAATTCTCAACCGTTTTCCACGTAGTTTTGCAGGCACCCTCGGCTGTTATTACGGCAACTTCCCTGTAAATTTGGCGAAGTTTGATTAATTACTGCAAAAGTTATTAATGAGATTGGTGTGAAATTTGATTGAGTATTATTAAAAGTTATTCATTTAGACGTCAATTCAGACGTCAATTCTCAACCGTTTTCCACGTAGTTTTGCAGGCACCATCGGCTGGTATTACGGCAACTTCCCTGTAAATTTGGAAAAGTTTGATTAGTGTAAACTTTGCGAAGTTTGATTTATTACTGCAAAAATTATTAAAGAGATTGTTGTAAAATTTGATTGACTATTATTAAAAGTTATTCATTTAGACGTCAATTCAGACGTCAATTCTCATCCGTTTTCCATGTAGTTTTGCAGGCAACATTGGCTGTTATTACGGCAACTTCCCTGTAAATTTGGCGAAGTTTGATTAATTACTGCAAAAGTTATTAATGAGGTTGGTTTGAAATTTGATTGAGTATTATTAAAAGTTATTCATTTAGACGTCAATTCAGACGTCAATTCTCAACCGTTTTCGATGTAGTTTTGCAGGCACCATCGGCTTGTATTACGGCATCTTCCGTGGAAATTTGGCGAAGTTTGATTAATTACTGCATAAGTTATTAATGAGATTGGTGCGAAATTTGCTTGAGTATTATTAAAAGTTATTCATTTAGACATCAATTCAGACGTCAATTCTTAACTGTTTTCCATGTAGTTTTGCAGGCACCATCGGCTGGTATAACGGCAACTTCCCTGTAAATTTGGCGAAGTTTGATTAATTATTGCAGAAATTATTAATGAACTTGATGTGAAATTTGATTGACTATTATTAAAAGTTATTCATTTAGACGTCAATTCAGACGTCAATTCTCAACCGTTTCCCATGTAGTTTTGCAGGCAACATTGGCTGTTATTACGGCAACTTCCCTGTAAATTTGACGAAGTTTGATTAATTACTGCATAAATTATTAATGAGGTTGGTTTGAAATTTGATTGAGAATTATAAAAAGTTATTCATTTAGACGTCAATTCAGACGTCAATTCTCAACCGTTTTCGATGTAGTTTTGCAGGCACCATCGGCTTGTATTACGGCATCTTCCGTGGAAATTTGGCGTGAAATTTGATTGAGTATTATTAAAAGTTATTCATTTAGACGTCAATTCAGACGTCAATTCTCAACCGTTTTCCATGTAGTTTTGCAGGCACCATCGGCCGGTATTACGGCAAGTGTCCTGTAAATTTGGCGAAGTTTGATTAATTACTGCAAAATTTATTAATGAGATTGGTGTGAAATTTGATTGAGTATTATTAAAAGTTATTAATTTAGACGTCAATTGAGACGTCAATTCTCAACCGTTTTCCACGTAGTTTTGCAGGCACCCTCGGCTGTTATTACGGCAACTTCCCTGTAAATTTGGCGAAGTTTGATTAATTACTGCAAAAGTTATTAATGAGATTGGTGTGAAATTTGATTGAGTATTATTAAAAGTTATTCATTTAGACGTCAATTCAGACGTCAATTCTCAACCGTTTTCCACGTAGTTTTGCAGGCACCATCGGCTGGTATTACGGCAACTTCCCTGTAAATTTGGAAAAGTTTGATTAGTGTAAACTTTGCGAAGTTTGATTTATTACTGCAAAAATTATTAAAGAGATTGTTGTAAAATTTGATTGACTATTATTAAAAGTTATTCATTTAGACGTCAATTCAGACGTCAATTCTCATCCGTTTTCCATGTAGTTTTGCAGGCAACATTGGCTGTTATTACGGCAACTTCCCTGTAAATTTGGCGAAGTTTGATTAATTACTGCAAAAGTTATTAATGAGGTTGGTTTGAAATTTGATTGAGTATTATTAAAAGTTATTCATTTAGACGTCAATTCAGACGTCAATTCTCAACCGTTTTCGATGTAGTTTTGCAGGCACCATCGGCTTGTATTACGGCATCTTCCGTGGAAATTTGGCGAAGTTTGATTAATTACTGCATAAGTTATTAATGAGATTGGTGCGAAATTTGCTTGAGTATTATTAAAAGTTATTCATTTAGACATCAATTCAGACGTCAATTCTTAACTGTTTTCCATGTAGTTTTGCAGGCACCATCGGCTGGTATAACGGCAACTTCCCTGTAAATTTGGCGAAGTTTGATTAATTATTGCAGAAATTATTAATGAACTTGATGTGAAATTTGATTGACTATTATTAAAAGTTATTCATTTAGACGTCAATTCAGACGTCAATTCTCAACCGTTTCCCATGTAGTTTTGCAGGCAACATTGGCTGTTATTACGGCAACTTCCCTGTAAATTTGACGAAGTTTGATTAATTACTGCATAAGTTATTAATGAGGTTGGTTTGAAATTTGATTGAGAATTATAAAAAGTTATTCATTTAGACGTCAATTCAGACGTCAATTCTCAACCGTTTTGGATGTAGTTTTGCAGGCACCATCGGCTGGTATTACGGCAACTTCCGTGTAGATTTGGCGAAGTTTGATTAATTATTGCAGAAGTTATTAATGAGCTTGGTGTGAAATTTGATTGAGTATTATTAAAAGTTATTCATTTAGACGTCAATTCAGACGTCAATTCTCATCCGTTTTCCATGTAGTTTTGCAGGAAACATTGGCTGTTATTACGGCAACATCCCTGTAAATTTGGCGAAGTTTGATTAATTACTGCAAAAGTTATTAATGAGGTTGGTTTGAAATTTGATTGAGTATTATTAAAAGTTATTCATTTAGACGTCAATTCAGACGTCAGTTCTCAACCGTTTTCGATATAGTTTTGCAGGCACCATCGGTCCCTGTAAATTTGGCGAAGTTTGAATAATTATTGCAGAAATTATTAATGAGCTTGGTGTGAAATTTGATTGACTATTATTAAAAGGTATTCATTTAGACGTCAATTCTCAACCGTTTTCTATGTAGTTTTGCAGGCAGCATTGGCTGTTATTACGGCAACTTCCCTGTAAATTTGGCGAAGTTTGATTAATTACTGCAAAAGTTATTAATGAGATTGGTGTGAAATTTGATTGAGTATTATTAAAAGTTATTCGTTTAGACGTCAATTCAGACGTCAATTCTCAACCGTTTTCCATGTAGTTTTGCAGGCACCATCGGCCGGTATTACGGCAAGTGTCCTGTAAATTTGGCGAAGTTTGATTAATTACTGCAAAATTTATTAATGAGATTGGTGTGAAATTTGATTGAGTATTATTAAAAGTTATTAATTTAGACGTCAATTGAGACGTCAATTCTCAACCGTTTTCCACGTAGTTTTGCAGGCACCCTCGGCTGTTATTACGGCAACTTCCCTGTAAATTTGGCGAAGTTTGATTAATTACTGCAAAAGTTATTAATGAGATTGGTGTGAAATTTGATTGAGTATTATTAAAAGTTATTCATTTAGACGTCAATTCAGACGTCAATTCTCAACCGTTTTCCACGTAGTTTTGCAGGCACCATCGGCTGGTATTACGGCAACTTCCCTGTAAATTTGGAAAAGTTTGATTAGTGTAAACTTTGCGAAGTCTGATTTATTACTGCAAAAATTATTAAAGAGATTGTTGTGAAATTTGATTGACTATTATTAAAAGTTATTCATTTAGACGTCAATTCAGACGTCAATTCTCATCCGTTTTCCATGTAGTTTTGCAGGCAACATTGGCTGTTATTACGGCAACTTCCCTGTAAATTTGGCGAAGTTTGATTAATTACTGCAAAAGTTATTAATGAGGTTGGTTTGAAATTTGATTGAGTATTATTAAAAGTTATTCATTTAGACGTCAATTCAGACGTCAATTCTCAACCGTTTTCGATGTAGTTTTGCAGGCACCATCGGCTTGTATTACGGCATCTTCCGTGTAAATTTGGCGAAGTTTGATTAATTACTGCATAAGTTATTAATGAGATTGGTGCGAAATTTGCTTGAGTATTATTAAAAGTTATTCATTTAGACATCAATTCAGACGTCAATTCTTAACTGTTTTCCATGTAGTTTTGCAGGCACCATCGGCTGGTATAACGGCAACTTCCCTGTAAATTTGGCGAAGTTTGATTAATTATTGCAGAAATTATTAATGAACTTGATGTGAAATTTGATTGACTATTATTAAAAGTTATTCATTTAGACGTCAATTCAGACGTCAATTCTCAACCGTTTCCCATGTAGTTTTGCAGGCAACATTGGCTGTTATTACGGCAACTTCCCTGTAAATTTGACGAAGTTTGATTAATTACTGCAGAAGTTATTAATGAGGTTGGTTTGAAATTTGATTGAGAATTATAAAAAGTTATTCATTTAGACGTCAATTCAGACGTCAATTCTCAACTGTTTTGGATGTAGTTTTGCAGGCACCATCGGCTGGTATTACAGCAACTTCCGTGTAGATTTGGCGAAGTTTGATTTATTATTGCAGAAGTTATTAATGAGCTTGGTGTGAAATTTGATTGACTATTATTAAAAGTTATTCATTTAGACGTCAATTCAGACGTCAATTCTCATCCGTTTTCCATGTAGTTTTGCAGGCAACATTGGCTGGTATAACGGCAACTTCCCTGTAAATTTGGCGAAGTTTGAATAATTATTGCAGAAATTATTAATGAGCTTGATGTGAAATTTGATTGACTATTATTAAAAGTTATTCATTTAGACGTCAATTCAGACGTCAATTCTCAACCGTTTTCCATGTAGTTTTGCAGGCAACATTGGCTGTTATTACGGCAACTTCCCTGTAAATTTGGCGAAATTTGATTAATTACTGCAACAGTTATTAAAGAGATTGGTGTGAAATTTGATTGAGTATTATTACAAGTTATTCATTTAGACGTCAATGCAGACGTCAATTCTCAACCGTTTTTGATGTATTTTTGCAGGCACCATCGGCTGGTATTACGGCAACTTCCGTGTAAATTAGGCGAAGTTTGATTAATTATTGCAGAAGTTATTAATGAGCTTGGTGTGAAATTTGATTGACTATTATTAAAAGTTATTCATTTAGACGTCAATTCAGACGTCAATTCTCATCCGTTTTCCATGTAGTTTTGCAGGCAACATTGGCTGTTATTACGGCAACTTCCCTATAAATTTGGCGAAGTTTGATTAATTACTGCAAAAGTTATTAATGAGGTTGGTTTGAAATTTGATTGAGAATTATTAAAAGTTATTCATTTAGACGTCAATTCAGACGTCAATTCTCAACCGTTTTCGATGTAGTTTTGCAGGCACCATCGGCTGGTATTACGGCAACTTCCGTGTAAATTTTGCGAAGTTTGATTAATTACTGCATAAGTTATTAATGAGATTGGTGCGAAATTTGCTTGAGTATTATTAAAAGTTATTCATTTAGACATCAATTCAGACGTCAATTCTTAACTGTTTTCCATGTAGTTTTGCAGGCACCATCGGCTGGTATAACGGCAACTTCCCTGTAAATTTGGCGAAGTTTGATTAATTATTGCAGAAATTATTAATGAACTTGATGTGAAATTTGATTGACTATTATTAAAAGTTATTCATTTAGACGTCAATTCAGACGTCAATTCTCAACCGTTTCCCATGTAGTTTTGCAGGCAACATTGGCTGTTATTACGGCAACTTCCCTGTAAATTTGACGAAGTTTGATTAATTACTGCAGAAGTTATTAATGAGGTTGGTTTGAAATTTGATTGAGAATTATAAAAAGTTATTCATTTAGACGTCAATTCAGACGTCAATTCTCAACCGTTTTCCACGTAGTTTTGCAGGCACCATCGGCTGGTATTACGGCAACTTCCCTGTAAATTTGGAAAAGTTTGATTAGTGTAAACTTTGCGAAGTTTGATTTATTACTGCAACAATTATTAAAGAGATTGTTGTGAAATTTGATCGAGTATTATTAAAAGTTATTCATTTAAACGTCAATTCAGACGTCACTTCTCAACTGTTTTCCATGTAATTTTGCAGACACCATCGGCTGGTATTACGGCAACTTCCCTGTAGATTTAGAGAAGTTTGATTAATTACTGCAGAAGTTATTAATGAGGTTGGTTTGAAATTTGATTGAGAATTATTAATAGTTATTCATTTAGACGTCAATTCAGACGTCAATTCTCAACCGTTTTCGATGTAGTTTTGAAGGCACCATCGGCTGTTATTACGGCAACTTCCCTGTAAATTTGGCGAAATTTGATTAATTACTGCAAAAGTTATTAATGAAGTTGGTTTGAAATTTGATTGAGTATTATTAAAAGTTATTCATTTAGACGTCAATTCAGACGTCAATTCTCAACCGTTTCCCATGTAGTTTTGCAGGCAACATTGGCTGTTATTACGGCAACTTCCCTGTAAATTTGGCGAAGTTTGATTAATTATTGCAGAAATTATTAATGAGCTTGTGTGAAATTTGATTGACTATTATTAAAAGTTATTCAATTAGACGTCAATTCAGACGTCAATTCTCAACCGTTTTCCATGTAGTTTTGCAGGCAACATCGGGTGTTATTACAGCAACTCCCCTGTAAATTTGGCGAAGTTTGATTAAATACTGCATAAGTTATTAATGAGATTGGTGCGAAATTTGCTTGAGTATTATTAAAAGTTATTCATTTAGACGTCAATTCAGACGTCAATTCTTAACTGTTTTTTATGTAGTTTTGCAGGCACCATCGGCTGGTATAACGGCAACTTCCCTGTAAATTTGGCGAAGTTTGATTAATTACTGCATAAGTTATTAATGAGGTTGGTTTGAAATTTGATTGAGAATTATAAAAAGTTATTCATTTAGACGTCAATTCAGACGTCAATTCTCAACCGTTTTGGATGTAGTTTTGCAGGCACCATCGGCTGGTATTACGGCAACTTCCGTGTAGATTTGGCGAAGTTTGATTAATTATTGCAGAAGTTATTAATGAGCTTGGTGTGAAATTTGATTGAGTATTATTAAAAGTTATTCATTTAGACGTCAATTCAGACGTCAATTCTCATCCGTTTTCCATGTAGTTTTGCAGGAAACATTGGCTGTTATTACGGCAACTTCCCTGTAAATTTGGCGAAGTTTGATTAATTACTGCAAAAGTTATTAATGAGATTGGTGTGAAATTTGATTGAGTATTATTAAAAGTTATTCATTTAGACGTCAATTCAGACGTCAATTCTCAACCGTTTTCCACGTAGTTTTGCAGGCACCATCGGCTGGTATTACGGCAACTTCCCTGTAAATTTGGAAAAGTTTGATTAGTGTAAACTTTGCGAAGTTTGATTTATTACTGCAAAAATTATTAAAGAGATTGTTGTGAAATTTGATCGAGTATTATTAAAAATTATTCATTTAAACGTCAATTCAGACGTCACTTCTCAACTGTTTTCCATGTAATTTTGCAGACACCATCGGCTGGTATTACGGCAACTTCCCTGTAGATTTAGAGAAGTTTGATTAATTACTGCAGAAGTTATTAATGAGGTTGGTTTGAAATTTGATTGAGCATTATTAAAAGTTATTCATTTAGACGTCAATTCAGACGTCAATTCTAAACCGTTTTCGATGTAGTTTTGCAGGCACCATCGGCTGGTAATACGGCAACTTCCGTGTAAATTTGGCGAAGTTTGATTAATTATTGCAGAAGTTATTAATGAGCTTGGTGTGAAATTTGAATGACTATTATTAAAAGTTATTCATTTAGACGTCAATTCAGACGTCAATTCTAAACCGTTTTCGATGTAGTTTTGCAGGCAACATCGGCTGTTATTACGGCAACTTCCCTGTAAATTTGGCGAAGTTTGATTAATTACTGCAAAAGTTATTAATGAGGTTGGTTTTAAATTTGATTGAGTATTATCAAAAGTTATTCATTTAGACGTCAATTCAGACGTCAATTCTCAACCGTTTTCGATGTAGTTTTTCAGGCACCATCGGCTGGTATTACGGTAACTTCCCTGTAAATTTCGCGAAGTTTAATTCATTACTGCAAAAGTGATTAATGAGATTGGTGTGAAATTTGATTGAGTATTATTAAAAGCTATTCATTTAGACGTCAATTCAGACGTCAATTCTCAACCGTTTTCCACGTAGTTTTGCAGGCACCATCGGCTGGTATTACGGCAACTTCCCTGTAAATTTGGAGAAGTTTGATTAATGTAAACTTTGCGAAGTTTGATTTATTACTGCAAAAATTATTAAAGAGATTGTTGTGAAATTTGATCGAGTATTATTAAAAGTTATTCATTTAAACGTCAATTCAGACGTCACTTCTCAACTGTTTTCCATGTAATTTTGCAGACACCATCGGCTGGTATTACGGCAACTTCCCTGTAGATTTAGAGAAGTTTGATTAATTACTGCAGAAGTTATTAATGAGGTTGGTTTGAAATTTGATTGAGCATTATTAAAAGTTATTCATTTAGACGTCAATTCAGACGTCAATTCTAAACCGTTTTCGATGTAGTTTTGCAGGCAACATCGGCTGTTATTACGGCAACTTCCCTGTAAATTTGGCGAAGTTTGATTAATCACTGCAAAAGTTATTAATGAGGTTAGTTTGAAATTTGATTGAGTATTATTAAAAGTTATTCATTTAGACGTCAATTCAGACGTCAATTCTCAACCGTTTTCGATGTAGTTTTTCAGGCACCATCGGCTGGTATTACGGTAACTTCCCTGTAAATTTCGCGAAGTTTAATTAATTACTGCAAAAGTTATTAATGAGATTGGTGTGAAATTTGATTGAGTATTATTAAAAGCTATTCATTTAGACGTCAATTCAGACGTCAATTCTCAACCGTTTTCCACGTAGTTTTGCAGGCACCATCGGCTGGTATTACGGCAACTTCCCTGTAAATTTGGAGAAGTTTGATTAATGTAAACTTTGCGAAGTTTGATTTATTACTGCAAAAATTATTAAAGAGATTGTTGTGAAATTTGATCGAGTATTATTAAAAGTTATTCATTTAAACGTCAATTCAGACGTCACTTCTCAACTGTTTTCCATGTAATTTTGCAGACACCATCGGCTGGTATTACGGCAACTTCCCTGTAGATTTGTAGAAGTTTGATTAATTACTGCAGAAGTTATTAATGAGGTTGGTTTGAAATTTGATTGAGAATTATTAAAAGTTATTCATTTTGACGTCAATTCAGACGTCAATTCTAAACCGTTTTCGATGTAGTTTTGCAGGCACCATCGGCTGGTATTACGGCAACTTCCGTGTAAATTTGGCGAAGTTTGATTAATTATTGCAGAAGTTATTAATGAGCTTGGTGTGAAATTTGATTGACTATTATTAAAAGTTATTCATTTAGACGTCAATTCAGACGTCAATTCTAAACCGTTTTCGATGTAGTTTTGCAGGCAACATTGGCTGTTATTACGGCGAATTCCCTTTGAATTTGGCAAAGTTTGATTAATTACTGCAAAAGTTATTAATGAGGTTGGTTTGAAATTTGATTGAGTATTATTAAACGTTATTCATTTAGACGTCAATTCAGACGTCAATTCTCAACAGTTTTCCATGTAGTTTTGCAGGCAACATCGGCTGTTATTACGGCAACTTCCCTGTAAATTTGGCGAAGTTTGATTAATTACTGCAAAAGTTATTAATGAGATTGGTGTGAAATTTGATTGAGTATTATTAAAAGTTATTCATTTAGACGTCAATTCAGACGTCAATTCTCAACCGTTTTCCACGTAGTTTTGCAGGCACCATCGGTTGGTACTACGGCAACTGCCCTGTTAATTTGGCGAAGTTTGATTAATTACTGCAAAAGTTATTAATGAGATTGGTGTGAAATTTGATTGAGTATTATTAAAAGTTATTCACTTAGACGCAATTCAGACGTCAATTCTCAACCGTTTTCCATGTAATTTTGCAGGCACCATCGGCTGGTATTACGGCAAGTGTCCTGTTAATTGGCGAAGTTTGATTAATTACTGCAAAAGTTATTAATGAGGTTGGTTTGAAATTTGATTGAGTGTTATTAAAAGTTATTCATTTAGACGTCAATTCAGACGTCAATTCTCAACCGTTTTCCACGTAGTTTTGCAGGCACCATCGGCTGGTATTACGGCAACTTCCCTGTAATTTTGGAGAAGTTTGAATAATGTAAACTTTGCGAAGTTTGATTTATTACTGCAAAAATTATTAAAGAGATTGTTGTGAAATTTGATTGAGTATTATTAAAAGTTATTCATTTAGACGTCAATTCAGACGTCAATTCTAAACCGTTTTCGATGTAGTTTTGCAGGCACCATCGGCTGGTATTACGGCAAGTGTCCTGTAAATTTAGCGAAGTTTGATTAATTACAGCAAAATTTATTAATGAGATTGGTGTGAAATTTGATTGAGTATTATTAAAAGTTATTCATTTAGACGTCAATTCAGACGTCAATTCTCAACAGTTTTCCGTGTAGTTTTGCAGGCAACATCGGCTGTTATTACGGCAACTTCCCTGTAAATTTGGCGAAGTTTGATTAATTACTGCAAAAGTTATTAGTGAGATTGGTGTGAAATTTGATTGAGTATTATTAAAAGTTATTCATTTAGATGTCAATTCAGACGTCAATTCTCAACCGTTTTCCACGTAGTTTTGCAGGCACCATCGGCTGGTATTACGGCAACTTCTCTGTAAATTTGGCGAAGTTTGATTAATTACTGCAAAAGTTATTAATGAGATTGGTGTGAAGTTTGATTGAGTATTATTAAAAGTTATTCATTTAGACGTCAATGCAGACGTCAATTCTCAACCGTTTTCCATGTAGTTTTGCAGGCAACATCGGCTGTTATTACGGCAACTTCCCTGTAAATTTGGCGAAGTTTGATTGATTACTGCAAAAGTTATTAATGAGATTGGTGTGAAATTTGATTGACTGTTATTAAAAGTTATTCATTTAGACGTCAATTCAGACGTCAATTCTCAACCGTTTTCCATGTAGTTTTGCAGGCAACATTGGCTGTTATTACGGCAACTTCCCAGTAAATCTGGCGAAGTTTGATTAATTACTGCAAAAGTTATTAATGAGATTGGTGTGAAATTTGATTGAGTATTATTAAAAGTTATTCATTTAGACGTCAATTCTCAACCGTTTTCCATGTAGTTTTGCAGGCAACATCGGCTGTTATTACGGCAACTTCCCTGTAAATTTGGCGAAGTTTGATTGATTACTGCAAAAGTTATTAATGAGATTGGTGTGAAATTTGATTGACTGTTATTAAAAGTTATTCATTTAGACGTCAATTCAGACGTCAATTCTCAACCGTTTTCCATGTAGTTTTGCAGGCAACATTGGCTGTTATTACGGCAACTTCCCAGTAAATCTGGCGAAGTTTGATTAATTACTGCAAAAGTTATTAATGAGATTGGTGTGAAATTTGATTGAGTATTATTAAAAGTTATTCATTTAGACGTCAATTCAGGCGTCAATTCTCAACAGTTTTCCATGTAATTTTGCAGGCACCATCGGCTGGTATTACGGCAAGTGTCCTGTAAATTTGGCGAAGTTTGATTATTTACTGCAAAATTTATTAATGAGATTGGTGTGAAATTTGATTGAGTATTATTAAAAGTTATTAATTTAGACGTCAATTTAGACGTCAATTCTCAACAGTTTTCCATGTAGTTTTGCAGGCAACATCGACTGTTACTACGGCAACTTCCCTGTAAATTTGGCGAAGTTTGATTAATGTAAACTTTGCGAAGTTTGATTTATTACTGCAAAAATTATTAAAGAGATTGTTGTGAAATTTGATCGAGTATTATTAAAAATAATTCATTTAAACGTCAATTCAGACGTCACTTCTCAACTGTTTTCCATGTAATTTTGCAGGCACCATCGGCTGGTATTACGGCAAGTGTCCTGTGAATTGGCGAAGTTTGATTAATTACTGCAAAAGTTATTAATGAGGTTGGTTTGAAATTTGATTGAGTATTATTAAAAGTTATTCATTTAGACGTCAATTCAGACGTCAATTCTCAACCGTTTTCCACGTAGTTTTGCAGGCACCATCGGCTGGTATTACGGCAACTTCCCTGTAATTTTGGAGAAGTTTGATTAATGTAAACTTTGCGAAGTTTGATTTATTACTGCAAAAATTATTAAAGAAATTGTTGTGAAATTTGATTGAGTATTATTAAAAGTTATTCATTTAGACGTCAATTCAGACGTCAATTCTAAACCGTTTTCGATGTAGTTTTGCAGGCACCATCGGCTGGTATTACGGCAAGTGTCCTGTAAATTTAGCGAAGTTTGATTAATTACAGCAAAATTTATTAATGAGATTGGTGTGAAATTTGATTGAGTATTATTAAAAGTTATTCATTTAGACGTCAATTCAGACGTCAATTCTCAACAGTTTTCCGTGTAGTTTTGCAGGCAACATCGGCTGTTATTACGGCAACTTCCCTGTAAATTTGGCGAAGTTTGATTAATTACTGCAAAAGTTATTAGTGAGATTGGTGTGAAATTTGATTGAGTATTATTAAAAGTTATTCATTTAGACGTCAATTCAGACGTCAATTCTCAACCGTTTTCCACGTAGTTTTGCAGGCACCATCGGCTGGTATTACGGCAACTTCTCTGTAAATTTGGCGAAGTTTGATTAATTACTGCAAAAGTTATTAATGAGATTGGTGTGAAGTTTGATTGAGTATTATTAAAAGTTATTCATTTAGACGTCAATGCAGACGTCAATTCTCAACCGTTTTCCATGTAGTTTTGCAGGCAACATCGGCTGTTATTATGCCAACTTCCCTGTAAATTTGGCGAAGTTTGATTGATTACTGCAAAAGTTATTAATGAGATTGGTGTGAAATTTGATTGACTATTATTAAAAGTTATTCATTTAGACGTCAATTCAGACGTCAATTCTCAACCGTTTTCCATGTAGTTTTGCAGGCAACATTGGCTGTTATTACGGCAACTTCCCAGTAAATCTGGCGAAGTTTGATTAATTACTGCAAAAGTTATTAATGAGATTGGTGTGAAATTTGATTGAGTATTATTAAAAGTTATTCATTTAGACGTCAATTCAGGCGTCAATTCTCAACAGTTTTCCATGTAATTTTGCAGGCACCATCGGCTGGTATTACGTCAAGTGTCCTGTAAATTTGGCGAAGTTTGATCATTTACTGCAAAATTTATTAATGAGATTGGTGTGAAATTTGATTGAGTATTATTAAAAGTTATTAATTTAGACGTCAATTCAGACGTCAATTCTCAACAGTTTTCCATGTAGTTTTGCAGGCAACATCGACTGTTACTACGGCAACTTCCCTGTAAATTTGGCGAAGTTTGATTAATGTAAACTTTGCGAAGTTTGATTTATTACTGCAAAAATTATTAAAGAGATTGTTGTGAAATTTGATCGAGTATTATTAAAAATTATTCACTTAAACGTCAATTCAGACGTCACTTCTCAACTGTTTTCCATGTAATTTTGCAGACACCATCGGCTGGTATTACGGCAACTTCCCTGTAGATTTGGAGAAGTTTGATTAATTACTGCAAAAGTTATTAATGAGGTTGGTTTGAAATTTGATTTAGAATTATTAATAGTTATTCATTTAGACGTCAATTCAGACGTCAATTCTCAACCGTTTTCGATGTAGTTTTGCAGGCACCATCGGCTGGTATTACGGCAACTTCCGTTTAAATTTGGCGAAGTTTGATTAATTATTGCAGAAGTTATTAATGAGCTTGGTGTGAAATTTGATTGACTATTATTAAAAGTTATTCAATTAGACGTCAATTCAGACGTCAATTCTCATCCGTTTTCCATGTAGTTTTGCAGGCAACATTGGCTGTTATTACGGCAACTTCCCTGTAAATTTGGCGAAGTTTGATTAATTACTGCAAAAGTTATTAATGAGGTTGGTTTGAAATTTGATTGAGTATTATTAAAAGTTATTCATTTAGACGTCAATTCAGACGTCAATTCTCAACCGTTTTCGATGTAGTTTTGCAGGCACCATCGGCTGGTATTACGGCAACTTCCGTGTAAATTTGGCGAAGTTTGATTAATTACTGCAAAAGTTATTAATGAAGTTGGTTTGAAATTTGATTGAGTATTATTAAAAGTTATTCATTTAGACGTCAATTCAGACGTCAATTCTCAACCGTTTCCCATGTAGTTTTGCAGGCAACATTGGCTGTTATTACGGCAACTTCCCTGTAAATTTGGCGAAGTTTGATTAATTATTGCAGAAATTATTAATGAGATCGTGTGAAATTTGATTGACTATTATTAAAAGTTATTCATTTAGACGTCAATTCAGACGTCAATTCTCAACCGTTTTCCATGTAGTTTTGCAGGCAACATCGGCTGATATTACAGCAACTACCCTGTAAATTTGGCGAAGTTTGATTAATTACTGCATAAGTTATTAATGAGATTGGTGCGAAATTTGCTTGAGTATTATTAAAAGTTATTCATTTAGACGTCAATTCAGACGTCAATTCTTAACTGTTTTTTATGTAGTTTTGCAGGCACCATCGGCTGGTATAACGGCAACTTCCCTGTAAATTTGGCAAAGTTTGAGTAATTACTGCAGAAGTTATTAATGAGGTTGGTTTGAAATTTGATTGAGAATTATTAAAAGTTATTGATTTAGACGTCAATTCAGACGTCAATTCTCAACTGTTTTGGATGTAGTTTTGCAGGCACCATCGGCTGGTATTACGGCAACTTCCGTGTAGATTTGGCGAAGTTTGATTAATTATTGCAGAAGTTTTTATGAGCTTGGTGTGAAATTTGATTGACTATTATTAAAAGTTATTCATTTAGACGTCAATTCAGACGTCAATTCTTATCCGTTTTCATGTAGTTTTGCAGGAAACATTGGCTGTTATTACGGCAACATCCCTGTAAATTTGGCGAAGTTTGATTAATTACTGCAAAAGTTATTAATGAGGTTGGTTTGAAATTTGATTGAGTATTATTAAAAGTTATTCATTTAGACGTCAATTCAGACGTCAATTCTCAACCGTTTTCGATGTAGTTTTGCAGGCACCATCGGCTGGTATTACGGCAACTTCCCTGTAATTTTGGAGAAGTTTGATTAATGTAAACTTTGCGAAGTTTGATTTATTACTGCAAAAATTATTAAAGAGATTGTTGTGAAATTTGATCGAGTATTATTAAAAGTTATTCATTTAAACGTCAATTCAGACGTCACTTCTCAACTGTTTTCCATGTAATTTTGCAGACACCATCGGCTGGTATTACGGCAACTTCCCTGTAGATTTGTAGAAGTTTGATTAATTACTGCAGAAGTTATTAATGAGGTTGGTTTGAAATTTGATTGAGAATTATTAAAAGTTATTCATTTAGACGTCAATTCAGACGTCAATTCTAAACCGTTTTCGATGTACTTTTGCAGGCACAACGGCTGGTATTACGGCAAGTGTCCTGTAAATTTAGCGAAGTTTGATTAATTACAGCAAAATTTATTAATGAGATTGGTGTGAAATTTGATTGAGTATTATTAAAAGTTATTCATTTAGACGTCAATTCAGACGTCAATTCTCAACAGTTTTCCGGGTAGTTTTGCAGGCAACATCGGCTGTTATTACGGCAACTTCCCTGTAAATTTGGCGAAGTTTGATTAATTACTGCAAAAGTTATTAATGAGATTGGTGTGAAATTTGATTGAGTATTATTAAAAGTTATTTATTTAGACGTCAATTCAGACGTCAATTCTCAACCGTTTTCCACGTAGTTTTGCAGGCACCATCGGCTGGTATTACGGCAACTTCCCTGTAAATTTTGCGATGTTTGATTAATTACTGCAAAAGTTATTAATGAGATTGGTGTGAAGTTTGATTGAGTATTATTAAAAGTTATTCATTTAGACGTCAATGCAGACGTCAATTCTCAACCGTTTTCCATGTAGTTTTGCAGGCAACATCGGTTGTTATTACGGCAACTTCCCTGTAAATTTGGCGAAGTTTGATTGATTACTGCAAAAGTTATTAATGAGATTGTTGTGAAATTTGATTGAGTATTATTAAAAGTTATTCATTTAGACGTCAATTCAGGCGTCAATTCTCAACCGTTTTCCATGTAATTTTGCAGGCACCATCGGCTGGTATTACGGCAAGTGTCCTGTAAATTTGGCGAAGTTTGATTATTTACTGCAAAATTTATTAATGAGATTGGTGTGAAATTTGATTGAGTATTATTAAAAGTTATTAATTTAGACGTCAATTCAGACGTCAATTCTCAACAGTTTTCCATGTAGTTTTGCAGGCAACATCGGCTGTTACTACGGCAACTTCCCTGTAAATTTGGCGAAGTTTGATTAATGTAAACTTTGCGAAGTTTGATTTATTACTGCAAAAATTATTAAAGAGATTGTTGTGAAATTTGATCGAGTATTATTAAAAATTATTCATTTAAACGTCAATTCAGACGTCACTTCTCAACTGTTTTCCATGTAATTTTGCAGACACCATCGGCTGGTACTACGGCAACTTCCCTGTAGATTTGGAGAAGTTTGATTAATTACTGCAAAAGTTATTAATGAGGTTGGTTTGAAATTTGATTGAGAATTATTAATAGTTATTCATTTAGACGTCAATTCAGACGTCAATTCTCAACCGTTTTCGATGTAGTTTTGCAGGCACCATCGGCTGGTATTACGGCAACTTCCGTTTAAATTTGGCGAAGTTTGATTAATTATTGCAGAAGTTATTAATGAGCTTGGTGTGAAATTTGATTGACTATTATTAAAAGTTATTCAATTAGACGTCAATTCAGACGTAAATTCTCATCCGTTTTCCATGTAGTTTTGCAAGCAACATTGGCTGTTATTACGGCAACTTCCCTGTAAATTTGGCGAAGTTTGATTAATTACTGCAAAAGTTATTAATGAGGTTGGTTTGAAATTTGATTGAGTATTATTAAAAGTTATTCATTTAGACGTCAATTCAGACGTCAATTCTCAACCGTTTTCGATGTAGTTTTGCAGGCACCATCGGCTGGTATTACGGCAACTTCCCTGTAAATTTGGCGAAGTTTGAATAATTATTGCAGAAATTATTAATGAGCTTGATGTGAAATTTGATTGACTATTATTAAAAGTTATTCATTTAGACGTCAATTCAGACGTCAATTCTCAACCGTTTTCCATGTAGTTTTGCAGGCAACATTGGCTGTTATTACGGCAACTTCCCTTAAATTTGGCGAAGTTTGATTAATTACTGCAACAGTTATTAAAGAGATTGGTGTGAAATTTGATTGAGTATTATTAAAAGTTATTCATTTAGACGTCAATTCAGACGTCAATTCTCAACCGTTTTCGATGTAGTTTTGCAGGCACCATCGGCTGGTATTACGGCAACTTCCGTGTAAATTTGGCGAAGTTTGAATAATTATTGCAGAAATTATTAATGAGCTTGATGTGAAATTTGATTGACTATTATTAAAAGTTATTCATTTAGACGTCAATTCAGACGTCAATTCTCAACCGTTTTCCATGTAGTTTTGCAGGCAACATTGGCTGTTATTACGGCAACTTCCCTGTAAATTTGGCGAAGTTTGATTAATTACTGCAACAGTTATTAAAGAGATTGGTGTGAAATTTGATTGAGTATTATTAAAAGTTATTCATTTAGACGTCAATTCAGACGTCAATTCTCAACCGTTTTCGATGTAGTTTTGCAGGCACCATCGGCTGGTATTACGGCAACTTCCGTGTAAATTTGGCGAAGTTTGATTAATTACTGCATAAGTTATTAATGAGATTGGTGCGAAATTTGCTTGAGTATTATTAAAAGTTATTCATTTAGACGTCAATTCAGACGTAAATTCTTAACTGTTTTCCATGTAGTTTTGCAGGCACCATCGGCTGGTAGAACGGCAACTTCCCTGTAAATTTGGCGAAGTTTGATTAATTATTGCAGAAATTATTAATGAACTTGGTGTGAAAATTGATTGACTATTATTAAAAGTTATTCATTTAGACTTCAATTCAGACGTCAATTCTCAACCGTTTCCCATGTAGTTTTGCGGGCAACATTGGCTGTTATTACGGCAACTTCCCTGTAAATTTGACGAATTTTGATTAATTACTGCAGAAGCTATTAATGAGGTTGGTTTGAAATTTGATTGAGAATTATAAAAAGTTATTCATTTAGACGTCAATTCAGACGTCAATTCTCAACCGTTTTGGATGTAGTTTTGCAGGCACCATCGGCTGGTATTGCGGCAACTTCCGTGTAGATTTGGCGAAGTTTGATTAATTATTGCAGAAGTTATTAATGAGCTTGGTGTGAAATTTGATTGAGTATTATTAAAAGTTATTCATTTAGACGTCAATTCAGACGTCAATTCTCATCCGTTTTCCATGTAGTTTTGCAGGAAACATTGGCTGTTATTACGGCAACATCCCTGTAAATTTGGCGAAGTTTGATTAATTACTGCAAAAGTTATTAATGAGGTTGGTTTGAAATTTGATTGAGTATTATTAAAAGTTATTCATTTAGACGTCAATTCAGACGTCAGTTCTCAACCGTTTTCGATATAGTTTTGCAGGCACCATCGGTCCCTGTAAATTTGGCGAAGTTTGAATAATTATTGCAGAAATTATTAATGAGCTTGGTGTGAAATTTGATTGACTAATATTAAAAGTTATTCATTTAGACGTCAATTCAGACGTCAATTCTCAACCGTTTTCCATGTAATTTTGCAGGCAACATTGGCTGTTCTTACGGCAACTTCCCTGTAAATTTGGCGAAGTTTGATTAATTACTGCAAAAGTTATTAATGAGATTGGTGTGAAATTTGATTGAGTATTATTAAAAGTTATTCATTTAGACGTCAATTCAGACGTCAATTCTCAACCGTTTTCCATGTAATTTTGCAGGCACCATCGGCTGGTATTACGGCAAGTGTCCTGTAAATTTGGCGAAGTTTGATTAATTACTGCATAAGTTATTAATGAGATTGGTGCGAAATTTGCTTGAGTATTATTAAAAGTTATTCATTTAGACGTCAATTCAGACGTAAATTCTCAACTGTTTTCCATGTAGTTTTGCAGGCACCATCGGCTGGTAGAACGGCAACTTCCCTGTAAATTTGGCGAAGTTTGATTAATTATTGCAGAAATTATTAATGAACTTGGTGTGAAAATTGATTGACTATTATTAAAAGTTATTCATTTAGACTTCAATTCAGACGTCAATTCTCAACCGTTTCCCATGTAGTTTTGCGGGCAACATTGGCTGTTATTACGGCAACTTCCCTGTAAATTTGACGAATTTTGATTAATTACTGCAGAAGCTATTAATGAGGTTGGTTTGAAATTTGATTGAGAATTATAAAAAGTTATTCATTTAGACGTCAATTCAGACGTCAATTCTCAACCGTTTTGGATGTAGTTTTGCAGGCACCATCGGCTGGTATTGCGGCAACTTCCGTGTAGATTTGGCGAAGTTTGATTAATTATTGCAGAAGTTATTAATGAGCTTGGTGTGAAATTTGATTGAGTATTATTAAAAGTTATTCATTTAGACGTCAATTCAGACGTCAATTCTCATCCGTTTTCCATGTAGTTTTGCAGGAAACATTGGCTGTTATTACGGCAACATCCCTGTAAATTTGGCGAAGTTTGATTAATTACTGCAAAAGTTATTAATGAGGTTGGTTTGAAATTTGATTGAGTATTATTAAAAGTTATTTATTTAGACGTCAATTCAGACGTCAGTTCTCAACCGTTTTCGATATAGTTTTGCAGGCACCATCGGCTGGTATTACGGCAACTTCCCTGTAAATTTGGCGAAGTTTGATTAATTATTGCAGAAATTATTAATGAGCTTGGTGTGAAATTTGATTGACTATTATTAAAAGTTATTCATTTAGACGTCAATTCAGACGTCAATTCTCAACCGTTTTCCATGTAATTTTGCAGGCAACATTGGCTGTTCTTACGGCAACTTCCCTGTAAATTTGGCGAAGTTTGATTAATTACTGCAAAAGTTATTAATGAGATTGGTGTGAAATTTGATTGAGTATTATTAAAAGTTATTCATTTAGACGTCAATTCAGACACCAATTCTCAACCGTTTTCCATGTAATTTTGCAGGCACCATCGGCTGGTATTACGGCAAGTGTCCTGTAAATTTGGCGAAGTTTGATTAATTACTGCAAAATTTATTAATGAGATTGGTGTGAAATTTGATTGAGTATTATTAAAAGTTATTAATTTAGACGTCAATTCAGATGTCAATTCTCAACCGTTTTCCACGTAGTTTTGCAGGCACCATCGGCTGTTATTACGGCAACTTCCCTGTAAATTTGGCGAAGTTTGATTAATTACTGCAAAAGTTATTATTGAGGTTGGTTTGAAATTTGATTGAGTATTATTAAAAGTTATTCATTTAGACGTCAATTCAGACGTCAATTCTCGACCGTTTTCGATGTAGTTTTGCAGGCACCATCGGCTGCTATTACGGCAACTTCCCTGTAAATTTGGCGAAGTTTGATTAATTATTGCAGAAATTATTAATGAGCTTGGTGTGAAATTTGATTGACTATTATTAAAAGTTATTCATTTAGACGTCAATTCAGACGTCAATTCTCAACCGTTTTCGATGTAGTTTTGCAGGCACCATCGGCTGGTATTACGGCAACTTCCCTGTAGATTTAGAGAAGTTTGATTAATTACTGGAGAAGTTATTAATGAGGTTGGTTTGAAATTTGATTGAGAATTATTAAAAGTTATTCATTTAGACGTCAATTCAGACGTCAATTCTAAACCGTTTTCGATGTAGTTTTGCAGGCACCAACGGCTGGTATTACGGCAACTTCCGTGTAAATTTGGCGAAGTTTGATTAATTATTGCAGAAGTTATTAATGAGCTGGGTGTGAAATTTGATTGAGAATTATTAAAAGGTATTCATTTAGACGTCAATTCAGACGTCAATTCTAAACCGTTTTCGATGTAGTTTTGCAGGCACCATCGGCTGCTATTACGGCAACTTCCCTGTAAATTTGGCGAAGTTTGATTAATTATTGCAGAAATTATTAATGAACTTGGTGTGAAAATTGATTGACTATTATTAAAAGTTATTCATTTAGACTTCAATTCAGACGTCAATTCTCAACCGTTTCCCATGTAGTTTTGCGGGCAACATTGGCTGTTATTACGGCAACTTCCCTGTAAATTTGACGAATTTTGATTAATTACTGCAGAAGCTATTAATGAGGTTGGTTTGAAATTTGATTGAGAATTATAAAAAGTTATTCATTTAGACGTCAATTCAGACGTCAATTCTCAACCGTTTTGGATGTAGTTTTGCAGGCACCATCGGCTGGTATTGCGGCAACTTCCGTGTAGATTTGGCGAAGTTTGATTAATTATTGCAGAAGTTATTAATGAGCTTGGTGTGAAATTTGATTGAGTATTATTAAAAGTTATTCATTTAGACGTCAATTCAGACGTCAATTCTCATCCGTTTTCCATGTAGTTTTGCAGGAAACATTGGCTGTTATTACGGCAAAATCCCTGTAAATTTGGCGAAGTTTGATTAATTACTGCAAAAGTTATTAATGAGGTTGGTTTGAAATTTGATTGAGTATTATTAAAAGTTATTCATTTAGACGTCAATTCAGACGTCAGTTCTCAACCGTTTTCGATATAGTTTTGCAGGCACCATCGGTCCCTGTAAATTTGGCGAAGTTTGAATAATTATTGCAGAAATTATTAATGAGCTTGGTGTGAAATTTGATTGACTAATATTAAAAGTTATTCATTTAGACGTCAATTCAGACGTCAATTCTCAACCGTTTTCCATGTAATTTTACAGGCAACATTGGCTGTTCTTACGGCAACTTCCCTGTAAATTTGGCGAAGTTTGATTAATTACTGCAAAAGTTATTAATGAGATTGGTGTGAAATTTGATTGAGTATTATTAAAAGTTATTCATTTAGACGTCAATTCAGACGTCAATTCTCGACCGTTTTCGATGTAGTTTTGCAGGCACCATCGGCTGCTATTACGGCAACTTCCCTGTAAATTTGGCGAAGTTTGATTAATTATTGCAGAAATTATTAATGAGCTTGGTGTGAAATTTGATTGACTATTATTAAAAGTTATTCATTTAGACGTCAATTCAGACGTCAATTCTCAACCGTTTTCGATGTAGTTTTGCAGGCACCATCGGCTGGTATTACGGCAACTTCCCTGTAGATTTAGAGAAGTTTGATTAATTACTGGAGAAGTTATTAATGAGGTTGGTTTGAAATTTGATTGAGAATTATAAAAAGTTATTCATTTAGACGTCAATTCAGACGTCAATTCTAAACCGTTTTCGATGTAGTTTTGCAGGCACCAACGGCTGGTATTACGGCAACTTCCGTGTAAATTTGGCGAAGTTTGATTAATTATTGCAGAAGTTATTAATGAGCTGGGTGTGAAATTTGATTGAGAATTATTAAAAGGTATTCATTTAGACGTCAATTCAGACGTCAATTCTAAACCGTTTTCGATGTAGTTTTGCAGGCACCATCGGCTGCTATTACGGCAACTTCCCTGTAAATTTGGCGAAGTTTGATTAATTATTGCAGAAATTATTAATGAACTTGGTGTGAAAATTGATTGACTATTATTAAAAGTTATTCATTTAGACTTCAATTCAGACGTCAATTCTCAACCGTTTCCCATGTAGTTTTGCGGGCAACATTGGCTGTTATTACGGCAACTTCCCTGTAAATTTGACGAATTTTGATTAATTACTGCAGAAGCTATTAATGAGGTTGGTTTGAAATTTGATTGAGAATTATAAAAAGTTATTCATTTAGACGTCAATTCAGACGTCAATTCTCAACCGTTTTGGATGTAGTTTTGCAGGCACCATCGGCTGGTATTGCGGCAACTTCCGTGTAGATTTGGCGAAGTTTGATTAATTATTGCAGAAGTTATTAATGAGCTTGGTGTGAAATTTGATTGAGTATTATTAAAAGTTATTCATTTAGACGTCAATTCAGACGTCAATTCTCATCCGTTTTCCATGTAGTTTTGCAGGAAACATTGGCTGTTATTACGGCAACATCCCTGTAAATTTGGCGAAGTTTGATTAATTACTGCAAAAGTTATTAATGAGGTTGGTTTGAAATTTGATTGAGTATTATTAAAAGTTATTCATTTAGACGTCAATTCAGACGTCAGTTCTCAACCGTTTTCGATATAGTTTTGCAGGCACCATCGGTCCCTGTAAATTTGGCGAAGTTTGAATAATTATTGCAGAAATTATTAATGAGCTTGGTGTGAAATTTGATTGACTAATATTAAAAGTTATTCATTTAGACGTCAATTCAGACGTCAATTCTCAACCGTTTTCCATGTAATTTTGCAGGCAACATTGGCTGTTCTTACGGCAACTTCCCTGTAAATTTGGCGAAGTTTGATTAATTACTGCAAAAGTTATTAATGAGATTGGTGTGAAATTTGATTGAGTATTATTAAAAGTTATTCATTTAGACGTCAATTCAGACGTCAATTCTCAACCGTTTTCCATGTAATTTTGCAGGCACCATCGGCTGGTATTACGGCAAGTGTCCTGTAAATTTGGCGAAGTTTGATTAATTACTGCATAAGTTATTAATGAGATTGGTGCGAAATTTGCTTGAGTATTATTAAAAGTTATTCATTTAGACGTCAATTCAGACGTAAATTCTCAACTGTTTTCCATGTAGTTTTGCAGGCACCATCGGCTGGTAGAACGGCAACTTCCCTGTAAATTTGGCGAAGTTTGATTAATTATTGCAGAAATTATTAATGAACTTGGTGTGAAAATTGATTGACTATTATTAAAAGTTATTCATTTAGACTTCAATTCAGACGTCAATTCTCAACCGTTTCCCATGTAGTTTTGCGGGCAACATTGGCTGTTATTACGGCAACTTCCCTGTAAATTTGACGAATTTTGATTAATTACTGCAGAAGCTATTAATGAGGTTGGTTTGAAATTTGATTGAGAATTATAAAAAGTTATTCATTTAGACGTCAATTCAGACGTCAATTCTCAACCGTTTTGGATGTAGTTTTGCAGGCACCATCGGCTGGTATTGCGGCAACTTCCGTGTAGATTTGGCGAAGTTTGATTAATTATTGCAGAAGTTATTAATGAGCTTGGTGTGAAATTTGATTGAGTATTATTAAAAGTTATTCATTTAGACGTCAATTCAGACGTCAATTCTCATCCGTTTTCCATGTAGTTTTGCAGGAAACATTGGCTGTTATTACGGCAACATCCCTGTAAATTTGGCGAAGTTTGATTAATTACTGCAAAAGTTATTAATGAGGTTGGTTTGAAATTTGATTGAGTATTATTAAAAGTTATTCATTTAGACGTCAATTCAGACGTCAGTTCTCAACCGTTTTCGATATAGTTTTGCAGGCACCATCGGTCCCTGTAAATTTGGCGAAGTTTGAATAATTATTGCAGAAATTATTAATGAGCTTGGTGTGAAATTTGATTGACTATTATTAAAAGTTATTCATTTAGACGTCAATTCAGACGTCAATTCTCAACCGTTTTCCATGTAATTTTGCAGGCAACATTGGCTGTTCTTACGGCAACTTCCCTGTAAATTTGGCGAAGTTTGATTAATTACTGCAAAAGTTATTAATGAGATTGGTGTGAAATTTGATTGAGTATTATTAAAAGTTATTCATTTAGACGTCAATTCAGACACCAATTCTCAACCGTTTTCCATGTAATTTTGCAGGCACCATCGGCTGGTATTACGGCAAGTGTCCTGTAAATTTGGCGAAGTTTGATTAATTACTGCAAAATTTATTAATGAGATTGGTGTGAAATTTGATTGAGTATTATTAAAAGTTATTAATTTAGACGTCAATTCAGATGTCAATTCTCAACCGTTTTCCACGTAGTTTTGCAGGCACCATCGGCTGTTATTACGGCAACTTCCCTGTAAATTTGGCGAAGTTTGATTAATTACTGCAAAAGTTATTATTGAGGTTGGTTTGAAATTTGATTGAGTATTATTAAAAGTTATTCATTTAGACGTCAATTCAGACGTCAATTCTCGACCGTTTTCGATGTAGTTTTGCAGGCACCATCGGCTGCTATTACGGCAACTTCCCTGTAAATTTGGCGAAGTTTGATTAATTATTGCAGAAATTATTAATGAGCTTGGTGTGAAATTTGATTGACTATTATTAAAAGTTATTCATTTAGACGTCAATTCAGACGTCAATTCTCAACCGTTTTCGATGTAGTTTTGCAGGCACCATCGGCTGGTATTACGGCAACTTCCCTGTAGATTTAGAGAAGTTTGATTAATTACTGGAGAAGTTATTAATGAGGTTGGTTTGAAATTTGATTGAGAATTATTAAAAGTTATTCATTTAGACGTCAATTCAGACGTCAATTCTAAACCGTTTTCGATGTAGTTTTGCAGGCACCAACGGCTGGTATTACGGCAACTTCCGTGTAAATTTGGCGAAGTTTGATTAATTATTGCAGAAGTTATTAATGAGCTGGGTGTGAAATTTGATTGAGAATTATTAAAAGGTATTCATTTAGACGTCAATTCAGACGTCAATTCTAAACCGTTTTCGATGTAGTTTTGCAGGCAACATTTGCTGTTATTACGGCAACTTCCCTGTAAATTTGGCGAAGTTTGATTAATTAATGCAAAAGTTATTAATAAGGTTGGTTTGAAATTTGATTGAGTATTATTAAAAGTTATTCATTTAGACGTCAATTCAGACGTCAATTCTCAACCGTTTTCGATGTAGTTTTGCAGGCACCATCGGCTGGTATTACGGCAACTTCCCTGTAAATTTCGCGAAGTTTGATTTATTACTGCAAAAGTTATTAATGAGATTGGTGTGAAATTTGATTGAGTATTATTAAAAGTTATTCATTTAGACGTCAATTCAGACGTCAATTCTCAACCGTTTTCCACCTAGTTTTGCAGGCACCATCGGCTGGTATTACGGCAACTTCCCTGTAAATTTGGAGAAGTTTGATTAATGTAAACTTTGCGAAGTTTGATTTATTACTGCAAAAATTATTAAAGAGATTATTGTGAAATTTTATCGAGTATTATTAAAAGTTATTCATTTAAACGTCAATTCAGACGTCACTTCTCAACTGTTTTCCATGTAATTTTGCAGACACCATCGGCTGGTATTACGGCAACTTCCCTGTAGATTTGTAGAAGTTTGATTAATTACTGCAGAAGTTATTAATGAGTTTGGTTTGAAATTTGATTGAGAATTATTAAAAGTTATTCATTTAGACGTCAATTCAGACGTCAATTCTAAACCGTTTTCGATGTAGTTTTGCAGGCACCATCGGCTGGTATTACGGCAACTTCCGTGTAAATTTGGCGAAGTTTGATTAATTATTGCAGAAGTTATTAATGAGCTTGGTGTGAAATTTGATTGACTATTATTAAAAGTTATTCATTTAGACGTCAATTCAGACGTCAATTCTCAACCGTTTTCGACGTAGTTTTGCAGGCACCATCGGCTGGTATTACGGCAACTTCCCTGTAAATTTTGCGAAGTTTGATTAATTACTGCAAAAGTTATTAATGAGATTGGTGTGAAGTTTGATTGAGTATTATTAAAAGTTATTCATTTAGACGTCAATGCAGACGTCAATTCTCAACCGTTTTCCATGTAGTTTTGCAGTCAACATCGGCTGTTATTACGGCAACTTCCCTGTAAATTTGGCGAAGTTTGATTGATTACTGCAAAAGTTATTAATGAGATTGGTGTGAAATTTGATTGACTATTATTAAAAGTTATTCATTTAGACGTCAATTCAGACGTCAATTCTCAACCGTTTTCCATGTAGTTTTGCAGGCAACATTGGCTGTTATTACGGCAACTTCCCAGTAAATCTGGCGAAGTTTGATTAATTACTGCAAAAGTTATTAATGAGATTGTTGTGAAATTTGATTGAGTATTATTAAAAGTTATTCATTTAGACGTCAATTCAGGCGTCAATTCTCAACCGTTTTCCATGTAATTTTGCCGGCACGATCGGCTGGTATTACGGCAAGTGTCCTGTAAATTTGGCGAAGTTTGATTATTTACTGCAAAATTTATTAATGAGATTGGTGTGAAATTTGATTGAGTATTATTAAAAGTTATTAATTTAGACGTCAATTCAGACGTCAATTCTCAACAGTTTTCCATGTAGTTTTGCAGGCAACATCGGCTGTTACTACGGCAACTTCCCTGTAAATTTGGCGAAGTTTGATTAATGTAAACTTTGCGAAGTTTGATTTATTACTGCAAAAATTATTAAAGAGATTGTTGTGAAATTTGATCGAGTATTATTAAAAATTATTCATTTAAACGTCAATTCAGACGTCACTTCTCAACTGTTTTCCATGTAATTTTGCAGACACCATCGGCTGGTACTACGGCAACTTCCCTGTAGATTTGGAGAAGTTTGATTAATTACTGCAAAAGTTATTAATGAGGTTGGTTTGAAATTTGATTGAGAATTATTAATAGTTATTCATTTAGACGTCAATTCAGACGTCAATTCTCAACCGTTTTCGATGTAGTTTTGCAGGCACCATCGGCTGGTATTACGGCAACTTCCGTTTAAATTTGGCGAAGTTTGATTAATTATTGCAGAAGTTATTAATGAGCTTGGTGTGAAATTTGATTGACTATTATTAAAAGTTATTCAATTAGACGTCAATTCAGACGTAAATTCTCATCCGTTTTCCATGTAGTTTTGCAGGCAACATTGGCTGTTATTACGGCAACTTCCCTGTAAATTTGGCGAAGTTTGATTAATTACTGCAAAAGTTATTAATGAGGTTGGTTTGAAATTTGATTGAGTATTATTAAAAGTTATTCATTTAGACGTCAATTCAGACGTCAATTCTCAACCGTTTTCGATGTAGTTTTGCAGGCACCATCGGCTGGTATTACGGCAACTTCCCTGTAAATTTGGCGAAGTTTGAATAATTATTGCAGAAATTATTAATGAGCTTGATGTGAAATTTGATTGACTATTATTAAAAGTTATCCATTTAGACGTCAATTCAGACGTCAATTCTCAACCGTTTTCCATGTAGTTTTGCAGGCAACATTGGCTGTTATTACGGCAACTTCCCTGTAAATTTGGCGAAGTTTGATTAATTACTGCAACAGTTATTAAAGAGATTGGTGTGAAATTTGATTGAGTATTATTAAAAGTTATTCATTTAGACGTCAATTCAGACGTCAATTCTCAACCGTTTTCGATGTAGTTTTGCAGGCACCATCGGCTGGTATTACGGCAACTTCCGTGTAAATTTGGCGAAGTTTGATTAATTACTGCATAAGTTATTAATGAGATTGGTGCGAAATTTGCTTGAGTATTATTAAAAGTTATTCATTTAGACGTCAATTCAGACGTAAATTCTTAACTGTTTTCCATGTAGTTTTGCAGGCACCATCGGCTGGTAGAACGGCAACTTCCCTGTAAATTTGGCGAAGTTTGATTAATTATTGCAGAAATTATTAATGAACTTGGTGTGAAAATTGATTGACTATTATTAAAAGTTATTCATTTAGACTTCAATTCAGACGTCAATTCTCAACCGTTTCCCATGTAGTTTTGCGGGCAACATTGGCTGTTATTACGGCAACTTCCCTGTAAATTTGACGAATTTTGATTAATTACTGCAGAAGCTATTAATGAGGTTGGTTTGAAATTTGATTGAGAATTATAAAAAGTTATTCATTTAGACGTCAATTCAGACGTCAATTCTCAACCGTTTTGGATGTAGTTTTGCCGGCACCATCGGCTGGTATTGCGGCAACTTCCGTGTAGATTTGGCGAAGTTTGATTAATTATTGCAGAAGTTATTAATGAGCTTGGTGTGAAATTTGATTGAGTATTATTAAAAGTTATTCATTTAGACGTCAATTCAGACGTCAATTCTCATCCGTTTTCCATGTAGTTTTGCAGGAAACATTGGCTGTTATTACGGCAACATCCCTGTAAATTTGGCGAAGTTTGATTAATTACTGCAAAAGTTATTAATGAGGTTGGTTTGAAATTTGATTGAGTATTATTAAAAGTTATTCATTTAGACTTCAATTCAGACGTCAGTTCTCAACCGTTTTCGATATAGTTTTGCAGGCACCATCGGTCCCTGTAAATTTGGCGAAGTTTGAATAATTATTGCAGAAATTATTAATGAGCTTGGTGTGAAATTTGATTGACTATTATTAAAAGTTATTCATTTAGACGTCAATTCAGACGTCAATTCTCAACCGTTTTCCATGTAGTTTTGCAGGCAACATTGGCTGTTCTTACGGCAACTTCCCTGTAAATTTGGCGAAGTTTGATTAATTACTGCAAAAGTTATTAATGAGATTGGTGTGAAATTTGATTGAGTATTATTAAAAGTTATTCATTTAGACGTCAATTCAGACGTCAATTCTCAACCGTTTTCCATGTAATTTTGCAGGCACCATCGGCTGGTATTACGGCAAGTGTCCTGTAAATTTGGCGAAGTTTGATTAATTACTGCAAAATTTATTAATGAGATTGGTGTGAAATTTGATTGAGTATTATTAAAAGTTATTATTTTAGACGTCAATTCAGATGTCAATTCTCAACCGTTTTCCACGTAGTTTTGCAGGCACCATCGGCTGTTATTACGGCAACTTCCCTGTAAATTTGGCGAAGTTTGATTAATTACTGCAAAAGTTATTATTGAGGTTGGTTTGAAATTTGATTGAGTATTATTAAAAGTTATTCATTTAGACGTCAATTCAGACGTCAATTCTCAACCGTTTTCGATGTAGTTTTGCAGGCACCATCGGCTGGTATTACGGCAACTTCCCTGTAGATTTAGAGAAGTTTGATTAATTACTGCAGAAGTTATTAATGAGGTTGGTTTGAAATTTGATTGAGAATTATTAAAAGTTATTCATTTAGACGTCAATTCAGACGTCAATTCTAAACCGTTTTCGATGTAGTTTTGCAGGCACCAACGGCTGGTATTACGGCAACTTCCGTGTAAATTTGGCGAAGTTTGATTAATTATTGCAGAAGTTATTAATGAGCTGGGTGTGAAATTTGATTGAGAATTATTAAAAGGTATTCATTTAGACGTCAATTCAGACGTCAATTCTAAACCGTTTTCGATGTAGTTTTGCAGGCAACATTTGCTGTTATTACGGCAACTTCCCTGTAAATTTGGCGAAGTTTGATTAATTAATGCAAAAGTTATTAATGAGGTTGGTTTGAAATTTGATTGAGTATTATTAAAAGTTATTCATTTAGACGTCAATTCAGACGTCAATTCTCAACTGTTTTCGATGTAGTTTTGCAGGCACCATCGGCTGGTATTACGGCAACTTCCCTGTAAATTTCGCGAAGTTTGATTTATTACTGCAAAAGTTATTAATGAGATTGGTGTGAAATTTGATTGAGTATTATTAAAAGTTATTCATTTAGACGTCAATTCAGACGTCAATTCTCAACCGTTTTCCACCTAGTTTTGCAGGCACCATCGGCTGGTATTACGGCAACTTCCCTGTAAATTTGGAGAAGTTGGATTAATGTAAACTTTGCGAAGTTTGATTTATTACTGCAAAAAATATTAAAGAGATTATTGTGAAATTTTATCGAGTATTATTAAAAGTTATTCATTTAAACGTCAATTCAGACGTCACTTCTCAACTGTTTTCCATGTAATTTTGCAGACACCATCGGCTGGTATTACGGCAACTTCCCTGTAGATTTGTAGAAGTTTGATTAATTACTGCAGAAGTTATTAATGAGTTTGGTTTGAAATTTGATTGAGAATTATTAAAAGTTATTCATTTAGACGTCAATTCAGACGTCAATTCTAAACCGTTTTCGATGTAGTTTTGCAGGCACCATCGGCTGGTATTACGGCAACTTCCGTGTAAATTTGGCGAAGTTTGATTAATTATTGCAGAAGTTATTAATGAGCTTGGTGTGAATTTTGATTGACTATTATTAAAAGTTATTCATTTAGACGTCAATTCAGACGTCAATTCTAAACCGTTTTCGATGTAGTTTTGCAGGCAACATTGGCTGTTATTACGGCAACTTCCCTTTAAATTTGGTGAAGTTTGATTAATTACTGCAAAAGTTATTAATGAGGTTGGTTTGAAATTTGATTGAGTATTATTAAAAGTTAATCATTTAGACGTCAATTCAGACGTCAATTCTCGACCGTTTTCGATGTAGTTTTGCAGGCACCATCGGCTGGTATTACGGCAACTTCCCTGTAAATTTGGCGAAGTTTGATTAATTATTGCAGAAATTATTAATGAGCTTGGTGTGAAATTTGATTGACTATTATTAAAAGTTATTCATTTAGACGTCAATTCAGACGTCAATTCTCAACCGTTTTCGATGTAGTTTTGCAGGCACCATCGGCTGGTATTACGGCAACTTCCCTGTAAATTTGGTGAAGTTTGAATAATTATTGCAGAAATTATTAATGAGCTTGTTGTGAAATTTGATTGACTATTATTAAAAGTTATTCATTTAGACGTCAATTCAGACGTCAATTCTCAACCGTTTTCCATGTAGTTTTACAGGCAACATTGTCTGTTATTACGGCAACTTCCTTGTAAATTTGGCGAAGTTTGATTAATTACTGCAAAAGTTATTAATGAGATTGGTGTGAAATTTGATTGACTATTATTAAAAGTTATTCATTTAGACGTCAATTCAGACGTCAATTCTCAACCGTTTTCGATGTAGTTTTGCAGGCACCATCGGCTGGTATTACGGCAACTTCCCTGTAAATTTGGCGAAGTTTGAATAATTATTGCAGAAATTATTAATGAGCTTGATGTGAAATTTGATTGACTATTATTAAAAGTTATTCATTTAGACGTCAATTCAGACGTCAATTCTCAACCGTTTTCCATGTAGTTTTGCAGGCAACATTGGCTGTTATTACGGCAACTTCCCTGTAAATTTGGCGAAGTTTGATTAATTACTGCAACAGTTATTAAAGAGATTGGTGTGAAATTTGATTGAGTATTATTACAAGTTATTCATTTAGACGTCAATGCAGACGTTAATTCTCAACCGTTTTTGATGTATTTTTGCAGGCACCATCGGGAGGTATTACGGCAACTTCCGTGTAAATTTGGCGAAGTTTGATTAATTATTGCAGAAGTTATTAATGAGCTTGGTGTGAAATTTGATTGAGTATTATTAAAAGTTATTCATTTAGACGTCAATTCAGACGTCAATTCTAAACCGTTTTCGATGTAGTTTTGCAGGCACCATCGGCTGGTATTACGGCAAGTGTCCTGTAAATTTAGCGAAGTTTGATTAATTACAGCAAAATTTATTAATGAGATTGGTGTGAAATTTGATTGAGTATTATTAAAAGTTATTCATTTAGACGTCAATTCAGACGTAAATTCTCAACAGTTTTCCGTGTAGTTTTGCAGGCAACATCGGCTGTTATTACGGCAACTTCCCTGTAAATTTGGCGAAGTTTGATTAATTACTGCAAAAGTTATTAGTGAGATTGGTGTGAAATTTGATTGAGTATTATTAAAAGTTATTCATTTAGACGTCAATTCAGACGTCAATTCTCAACCGTTTTCCACGTAGTTTTGCAGGCACCATCGGCTGGTATTACGGCAACTTCTCTGTAAATTTGGCGAAGTTTGATTAATTACTGCAAAAGTTATTAATGAGATTGGTGTGAAGTTTGATTGAGTATTATTAAAAGTTATTCATTTAGACGTCAATGCAGACGTCAATTCTCAACCGTTTTCCATGTAGTTTTGCAGGCAACATCGGCTGTTATTACGGCAACTTCCCTGTAAATTTGGCGAAGTTTGATTAATTACTGCAAAAGTTCTTAATGAGATTGGTGTGAAATTTGATTGACTATTATTAAAAGTTATTCATTTAGACGTCAATTCAGACGTCAATTCTCAACCGTTTTCCATGTAGTTTTGCAGGCAACATTGGCTGTTATTACGGCAACTTCCCAGTAAATCTGGCGAAGTTTGATTAATTACTGCAAAAGTTATTAATGAGATTGGTGTGAAATTTGATTGAGTATTATTAAAAGTTATTCATTTAGACGTCAATTCAGGCGTCAATTCTCAACAGTTTTCCATGTAATTTTGCAGGCACCATCGGCTGGTATTACGGCAAGTGTCCTGTAAATTTGGCGAAGTTTGATTATTTACTGCAAAATTTATCAATGAGATTGGTGTGAAATTTGATTGAGTATTATTAAAAGTTATTAATTTAGACGTCAATTCAGACGTCAATTCTCAACAGTTTTCCATGTAGTTTTGCAGGCAACATCGACTGTTACTACGGCAACTTCCCTGTAAATTTGGCGAAGTTTGATTAATGTAAACTTTGCGAAGTTTGATTTATTACTGCAAAAATTATTAAAGAGATTGTTGTGAAATTTGATCGAGTATTATTAAAAATTATTCATTTAAACGTCAATTCAGACGTCACTTCTCAACTGTTTCCCATGTAATTTTGCAGACACCATCGGCTGGTATTACGGCAACTTCCCTGTAGATTTGGAGAAGTTTGATTAATTACTGCAAAAGTTATTAATGAGGTTGGTTTGAAATTTGATTGAGAATTATTAATAGTTATTCATTTAGACGTCAATTCAGACGTCAATTCTCAACCGTTTTCGATGTAGTTTTGCAGGCACCATCGGCTGGTATTACGGCAACTTCCCTGTAAATTTGGCGAAGTTTGAATAATTATTGCAGAAATTATTAATGAGCTTGATGTGAAATTTGATTGAATATTATTAAAAGTTATTCATTTAGACGTCAATTCAGACGTCAATTCTCAACCGTTTTCCATGTAGTTTTGCAGGCAACATCGGCTGTTATTACGGCAACTTCCCTGTAAATTTGGCGAAGTTTGATTAATTACTGCAAAAGTTCTTAATGAGATTGGTGTGAAATTTGATTGACTATTATTAAAAGTTATTCATTTAGACGTCAATTCAGACGTCAATTCTCAACCGTTTTCCATGTAGTTTTGCAGGCAACATTGGCTGTTATTACGGCAACTTCCCAGTAAATCTGGCGAAGTTTGATTAATTACTGCAAAAGTTATTAATGAGATTGGTGTGAAATTTGATTGAGTATTATTAAAAGTTATTCATTTAGACGTCAATTCAGGCGTCAATTCTCAACAGTTTTCCATGTAATTTTGCAGGCACCATCGGCTGGTATTACGGCAAGTGTCCTGTAAATTTGGCGAAGTTTGATTATTTACTGCAAAATTTATCAATGAGATTGGTGTGAAATTTGATTGAGTATTATTAAAAGTTATTAATTTAGACGTCAATTCAGACGTCAATTCTCAACAGTTTTCCATGTAGTTTTGCAGGCAACATCGACTGTTACTACGGCAACTTCCCTGTAAATTTGGCGAAGTTTGATTAATGTAAACTTTGCGAAGTTTGATTTATTACTGCAAAAATTATTAAAGAGATTGTTGTGAAATTTGATCGAGTATTATTAAAAATTATTCATTTAAACGTCAATTCAGACGTCACTTCTCAACTGTTTCCCATGTAATTTTGCAGACACCATCGGCTGGTATTACGGCAACTTCCCTGTAGATTTGGAGAAGTTTGATTAATTACTGCAAAAGTTATTAATGAGGTTGGTTTGAAATTTGATTGAGAATTATTAATAGTTATTCATTTAGACGTCAATTCAGACGTCAATTCTCAACCGTTTTCGATGTAGTTTTGCAGGCACCATCGGCTGGTATTACGGCAACTTCCCTGTAAATTTGGCGAAGTTTGAATAATTATTGCAGAAATTATTAATGAGCTTGATGTGAAATTTGATTGAATATTATTAAAAGTTATTCATTTAGACGTCAATTCAGACGTCAATTCTCAACCGTTTTCCATGTAGTTTTGCAGGCAACATTGGCTGTTATTACGGCAACTTCCCTGTAAATTTGGCGAAGTTTGATTAATTACTGCAACAGTTATTAAAGAGATTGGTGTGAAATTTGATTGAGTATTATTACAAGTTATTCATTTAGACGTCAATGCAGACGTCAATTCTCAACCGTTTTTGATGTATTTTTGCAGGCACCATCGGCTGGTATTACGGCAACTTCCGTGTAAATTTGGCGAAGTTTGATTAATTATTGCAGAAGTTATTAATGAGCTTGGTGTGAAATTTGATTGAGTATTATTAAAAGTTATTCATTTAGACGTCAATTCAGACGTCAATTCTAAACCGTTTTCGATGTAGTTTTGCAGGCACCATCGGCTGGTATTACGGCAAGTGTCCTGTAAATTTAGCGAAGTTTGATTAATTACAGCAAAATTTATTAATGAGATTGGTGTGAAATTTGATTGAGTATTATTAAAAGTTATTCATTTAGACGTCAATTCAGACGTCAATTCTCAACAGTTTTCCGTGTAGTTTTGCAGGCAACATCGGCTGTTATTACGGCAACTTCCCTGTAAATTTGGCGAAGTTTGATTAATTACTGCAAAAGTTATTAGTGAGATTGGTGTGAAATTTGATTGAGTATTATTAAAAGTTATTCATTTAGACGTCAATTCAGGCGTCAATTCTCAACAGTTTTCCATGTAATTTTGCAGGCACCATCGGCTGGTATTACGGCAAGTGTCCTGTAAATTTGGCGAAGTTTGATTATTTACTGCAAAATTTATTAATGAGATTGGTGTGAAATTTGATTGAGTATTATTAAAAGTTATTAATTTAGACGTCAATTCAGACGTCAATTCTCAACAGTTTTCCATGTAGTTTTGCAGGCAACATCGACTGTTACTACGGCAACTTCCCTGTAAATTTGGCGAAGTTTGATTAATGTAAACTTTGCGAAGTTTGATTTATTACTGCAAAAATTATTAAAGAGATTGTTGTGAAATTTGATCGAGTATTATTAAAAATTATTCATTTAAACGTAAATTCAGACGTCACTTCTAAACTGTTTCCCATGTAATTTTGCAGACACCATCGGCTGGTATTACGGCAACTTCCCTGTAGATTTGGAGAAGTTTGATTAATTACTGCAAAAGTTATTAATGAGGTTGGTTTGAAATTTGATTGAGAATTATTAATAGTTATTCATTTAGACGTCAATTCAGACGTCAATTCTCAACCGTTTTCGATGTAGTTTTGCAGGCACCATCGGCTGGTATTACGGCAACTTCCGTTTAAATTTGGCGAAGTTTGATTAATTATTGCAGAAGTTATTAATGAGCTTGGTGTGAAATTTGATTGACTATTATTAAAAGTTATTCAATTAGACGTCAATTCAGACGTCAATTCTCATCCGTTTTTTATGTAGTTTTGCAGGCACCATCGGCTGGTATAACGGCAACTTCCCTGTAAATTTGGCAAAGTTTGAGTAATTACTGCAGAAGTTATTAATGAGGTTGGTTTGAAATTTGATTGAGAATTATTAAAAGTTATTGATTTAGACGTCAATTCAGACGTCAATTCTCAACTGTTTTGGATGTAGTTTTGCAGGCACCATCGGCTGGTATTACGGCAACTTCCGTGTAGATTTGGCGAAGTTTGATTAATTATTGCAGAAGTTTTTATGAGCTTGGTGTGAAATTTGATTGACTATTATTAAAAGTTATTCATTTAGACGTCAATTCAGACGTCAATTCTTATCCGTTTTCATGTAGTTTTGCAGGAAACATTGGCTGTTATTACGGCAACATCCCTGTAAATTTGGCGAAGTTTGATTAATTACTGCAAAAGTTATTAATGAGGTTGGTTTGAAATTTGATTGAGTATTATTAAAAGTTATTCATTTAGACGTCAATTCAGACGTCAATTCTCAACCGTTTTCGATGTAGTTTTGCAGGCACCATCGGCTGGTATTACGGCAACTTCCCTGTAATTTTGGAGAAGTTTGATTAATGTAAACTTTGCGAAGTTTGATTTATTACTGCAAAAATTATTAAAGAGATTGTTGTGAAATTTGATCGAGTATTATTAAAAGTTATTCATTTAAACGTCAATTCAGACGTCACTTCTCAACTGTTTTCCATGTAATTTTGCAGACACCATCGGCTGGTATTACGGCAACTTCCCTGTAGATTTGTAGAAGTTTGATTAATTACTGCAGAAGTTATTAATGAGGTTGGTTTGAAATTTGATTGAGAATTATTAAAAGTTATTCATTTAGACGTCAATTCAGACGTCAATTCTAAACCGTTTTCGATGTAGTTTTGCAGGCACAACGGCTGGTATTACGGCAAGTGTCCTGTAAATTTAGCGAAGTTTGATTAATTACAGCAAAATTTATTAATGAGATTGGTGTGAAATTTGATTGAGTATTATTAAAAGTTATTCATTTAGACGTCAATTCAGACGTCAATTCTCAACAGTTTTCCGTGTAGTTTTGCAGGCAACATCGGCTGTTATTACGGCAACTTCCCTGTAAATTTGGCGAAGTTTGATTAATTACTGCAAAAGTTATTAATGAGATTGGTGTGAAATTTGATTGAGTATTATTAAAAGTTATTCATTTAGACGTCAATTCAGACGTCAATTCTCAACCGTTTTCCACGTAGTTTTGCAGGCACCATCGGCTGGTATTACGGCAACTTCCCTGTAAATTTTGCGAAGTTTGATTAATTACTGCAGAAGTTATTAATGAGATTGGTGTGAAGTTTGATTGAGTATTATTAAAAGTTATTCATTTAGACGTCAATTCAGGCGTCAATTCTCAACCGTTTTCCATGTAATTTTGCAGGCACCATCGGCTGGTATTACGGCAAGTGTCCTGTAAATTTGGCGAAGTTTGATTATTTACTGCAAAATTTATTAATGAGATTGGTGTGAAATTTGATTGAGTATTATTAAAAGTTATTAATTTAGACGTCAATTCAGACGTCAATTCTCAACAGTTTTCCATGTAGTTTTGCAGGCAACATCGGCTGTTACTACGGCAACTTCCCTGTAAATTTGGCGAAGTTTGATTAATGTAAACTTTGCGAAGTTTGATTTATTACTGCAAAAATTATTAAAGAGATTGTTGTGAAATTTGATCGAGTATTATTAAAAATTATTCATTTAAACGTCAATTCAGACGTCACTTCTCAACTGTTTTCCATGTAATTTTGCAGACACCATCGGCTGGTACTACGGCAACTTCCCTGTAGATTTGGAGAAGTTTGATTAATTACTGCAAAAGTTATTAATGAGGTTGGTTTGAAATTTGATTGAGAATTATTAATAGTTATTCATTTAGACGTCAATTCAGACGTCAATTCTCAACCGTTTTCGATGTAGTTTTGCAGGCACCATCGGCTGGTATTACGGCAACTTCCGTTTAAATTTGGCGAAGTTTGATTAAATATTGCAGAAGTTAATAATGAGCTTGGTGTGAAATTTGATTGACTATTATTAAAAGTTATTCAATTAGACGTCAATTCAGACGTAAATTCTCATCCGTTTTCCATGTAGTTTTGCAGGCAACATTGGCTGTTATTACGGCAAGTGTCCTGTAAATTTAGCGAAGTTTGATTAATTACAGCAAAATTTATTAATGAGATTGGTGTGAAATTTGATTGAGTATTATTAAAAGTTATTCATTTAGACGTCAATTCAGACGTCAATTCTCAACAGTTTTCCGTGTAGTTTTGCAGGCAACATCGGCTGTTATTACGGCAACTTCCCTGTAAATTTGGCGAAGTTTGATTAATTACTGCAAAAGTTATTAGTGAGATTGGTGTGAAATTTGATTGAGTATTATTAAAAGTTATTCATTTAGACGTCAATTCAGGCGTCAATTCTCAACAGTTTTCCATGTAATTTTGCAGGCACCATCGGCTGGTATTACGGCAAGTGTCCTGTAAATTTGGCGAAGTTTGATTATTTACTGCAAAATTTATTAATGAGATTGGTGTGAAATTTGATTGAGTATTATTAAAAGTTATTAATTTAGACGTCAATTCAGACGTCAATTCTCAACAGTTTTCCATGTAGTTTTGCAGGCAACATCGACTGTTACTACGGCAACTTCCCTGTAAATTTGGCGAAGTTTGATTAATGTAAACTTTGCGAAGTTTGATTTATTACTGCAAAAATTATTAAAGAGATTGTTGTGAAATTTGATCGAGTATTATTAAAAATTATTCATTTAAACGTAAATTCAGACGTCACTTCTAAACTGTTTCCCATGTAATTTTGCAGACACCATCGGCTGGTATTACGGCAACTTCCCTGTAGATTTGGAGAAGTTTGATTAATTACTGCAAAAGTTATTAATGAGGTTGGTTTGAAATTTGATTGAGAATTATTAATAGTTATTCATTTAGACGTCAATTCAGACGTCAATTCTCAACCGTTTTCGATGTAGTTTTGCAGGCACCATCGTCTGGTATTACGGCAACTTCCGTTTAAATTTGGCGAAGTTTGATTAATTATTGCAGAAGTTATTAATGAGCTTGGTGTGAAATTTGATTGACTATTATTAAAAGTTATTCAATTAGACGTCAATTCAGACGTCAATTCTCATCCGTTTTTTATGTAGTTTTGCAGGCACCATCGGCTGGTATAACGGCAACTTCCCTGTAAATTTGGCAAAGTTTGAGTAATTACTGCAGAAGTTATTAATGAGGTTGGTTTGAAATTTGATTGAGAATTATTAAAAGTTATTGATTTAGACGTCAATTCAGACGTCAATTCTCAACTGTTTTGGATGTAGTTTTGCAGGCACCATCGGCTGGTATTACGGCAACTTCCGTGTAGATTTGGCGAAGTTTGATTAATTATTGCAGAAGTTTTTATGAGCTTGGTGTGAAATTTGATTGACTATTATTAAAAGTTATTCATTTAGACGTCAATTCAGACGTCAATTCTTATCCGTTTTCATGTAGTTTTGCAGGAAACATTGGCTGTTATTACGGCAACATCCCTGTAAATTTGGCGAAGTTTGATTAATTACTGCAAAAGTTATTAATGAGGTTGGTTTGAAATTTGATTGAGTATTATTAAAAGTTATTCATTTAGACGTCAATTCAGACGTCAATTCTCAACCGTTTTCGATGTAGTTTTGCAGGCACCATCGGCTGGTATTACGGCAACTTCCCTGTAATTTTGGAGAAGTTTGATTAATGTAAACTTTGCGAAGTTTGATTTATTACTGCAAAAATTATTAAAGAGATTGTTGTGAAATTTGATCGAGTATTATTAAAAGTTATTCATTTAAACGTCAATTCAGACGTCACTTCTCAACTGTTTTCCATGTAATTTTGCAGACACCATCGGCTGGTATTACGGCAACTTCCCTGTAGATTTGTAGAAGTTTGATTAATTACTGCAGAAGTTATTAATGAGGTTGGTTTGAAATTTGATTGAGAATTATTAAAAGTTATTCATTTAGACGTCAATTCAGACGTCAATTCTAAACCGTTTTCGATGTAGTTTTGCAGGCACAACGGCTGGTATTACGGCAAGTGTCCTGTAAATTTAGCGAAGTTTGATTAATTACAGCAAAATTTATTAATGAGATTGGTGTGAAATTTGATTGAGTATTATTAAAAGTTATTCATTTAGACGTCAATTCAGACGTCAATTCTCAACAGTTTTCCGTGTAGTTTTGCAGGCAACATCGGCTGTTATTACGGCAACTTCCCTGTAAATTTGGCGAAGTTTGATTAATTACTGCAAAAGTTATTAATGAGATTGGTGTGAAATTTGATTGAGTATTATTAAAAGTTATTCATTTAGACGTCAATTCAGACGTCAATTCTCAACCGTTTTCCACGTAGTTTTGCAGGCACCATCGGCTGGTATTACGGCAACTTCCCTGTAAATTTTGCGAAGTTTGATTAATTACTGCAGAAGTTATTAATGAGATTGGTGTGAAGTTTGATTGAGTATTATTAAAAGTTATTCATTTAGACGTCAATTCAGGCGTCAATTCTCAACCGTTTTCCATGTAATTTTGCAGGCACCATCGGCTGGTATTACGGCAAGTGTCCTGTAAATTTGGCGAAGTTTGATTATTTACTGCAAAATTTATTAATGAGATTGGTGTGAAATTTGATTGAGTATTATTAAAAGTTATTAATTTAGACGTCAATTCAGACGTCAATTCTCAACAGTTTTCCATGTAGTTTTGCAGGCAACATCGGCTGTTACTACGGCAACTTCCCTGTAAATTTGGCGAAGTTTGATTAATGTAAACTTTGCGAAGTTTGATTTATTACTGCAAAAATTATTAAAGAGATTGTTGTGAAATTTGATCGAGTATTATTAAAAATTATTCATTTAAACGTCAATTCAGACGTCACTTCTCAACTGTTTTCCATGTAATTTTGCAGACACCATCGGCTGGTACTACGGCAACTTCCCTGTAGATTTGGAGAAGTTTGATTAATTACTGCAAAAGTTATTAATGAGGTTGGTTTGAAATTTGATTGAGAATTATTAATAGTTATTCATTTAGACGTCAATTCAGACGTCAATTCTCAACCGTTTTCGATGTAGTTTTGCAGGCACCATCGGCTGGTATTACGGCAACTTCCGTTTAAATTTGGCGAAGTTTGATTAAATATTGCAGAAGTTAATAATGAGCTTGGTGTGAAATTTGATTGACTATTATTAAAAGTTATTCAATTAGACGTCAATTCAGACGTAAATTCTCATCCGTTTTCCATGTAGTTTTGCAGGCAACATTGGCTGTTATTACGGCAACTTTCCTGTAAATTTGGCGAAGTTTGATTAATTACTGCAAAAGTTATTAATGAGGTTGGTTTGAAATTTGATTGAGTATTATTAAAAGTTATTCATTTAGACGTCAATTCAGACGTCAATTCTCAACCGTTTTCGATGTAGTTTTGCAGGCACCATCGGCTGGTATTACGGCAAGTGTCCTGTAAATTTAGCGAAGTTTGATTAATTACAGCAAAATTTATTAATGAGATTGGTGTGAAATTTGATTGAGTATTATTAAAAGTTATTCATTTAGACGTCAATTCAGACGTCAATTCTCAACAGTTTTCCGTGTAGTTTTGCAGGCAACATCGGCTGTTATTACGGCAACTTCCCTGTAAATTTGGCGAAGTTTGATTAATTACTGCAAAAGTTATTAGTGAGATTGGTGTGAAATTTGATTGAGTATTATTAAAAGTTATTCATTTAGACGTCAATTCAGGCGTCAATTCTCAACAGTTTTCCATGTAATTTTGCAGGCACCATCGGCTGGTATTACGGCAAGTGTCCTGTAAATTTGGCGAAGTTTGATTATTTACTGCAAAATTTATTAATGAGATTGGTGTGAAATTTGATTGAGTATTATTAAAAGTTATTAATTTAGACGTCAATTCAGACGTCAATTCTCAACAGTTTTCCATGTAGTTTTGCAGGCAACATCAACTGTTACTACGGCAACTTCCCTGTAAATTTGGCGAAGTTTGATTAATGTAAACTTTGCGAAGTTTGATTTATTACTGCAAAAATTATTAAAGAGATTGTTGTGAAATTTGATCGAGTATTATTAAAAATTATTCATTTAAACGTCAATTCAGACGTCACTTCTCAACTGTTTCCCATGTAATTTTGCAGACACCATCGGCTGGTATTACGGCAACTTCCCTGTAGATTTGGAGAAGTTTGATTAATTACTGCAAAAGTTATTAATGAGGTTGGTTTGAAATTTGATTGAGAATTATTAATAGTTATTCATTTAGACGTCAATTCAGACGTCAATTCTCAACCGTTTTCGATGTAGTTTTGCAGGCACCATCGGCTGGTATTACGGCAACTTCCGTTTAAATTTGGCGAAGTTTGATTAATTATTGCAGAAGTTATTAATGAGCTTGGTGTGAAATTTGATTGACTATTATTAAAAGTTATTCAATTAGACGTCAATTCAGACGTCAATTCTCATCCGTTTTCCATGTAGTTTTGCAGGCAACATTGGCTGTTATTACGGCAACTTCCCTGTAAATTTGGCGAAGTTTGATTAATTACTGCAAAAGTTATTAATGAGGTTGGTTTGAAATTTGATTGAGTATTATTAAAAGTTATTCATTTACACGTCAATTCAGACGTCAATTCTCAACCGTTTTCGATGTAGTTTTGCAGGCACCATCGGCTGGTATTACGGCAACTTCCGTGTAAATTTGGCGAAGTTTGATTAATTACTGCAAAAGTTATTAATGAAGTTGGTTTGAAATTTGATTGAGTATTATTAAAAGTTATTCATTTAGACGTCAATTCAGACGTCAATTCTCAACCGTTTCCCATGTAGTTTTGCAGGCAACATTGGCTGTTATTACGGCAACTTCCCTGTAAATTTGGCGAAGTTTGATTAAATATTGCAGAAGTTAATAATGAGCTTGGTGTGAAATTTGATTGACTATTATTAAAAGTTATTCAATTAGACGTCAATTCAGACGTAAATTCTCATCCGTTTTCCATGTAGTTTTGCAGGCAACATTGGCTGTTATTACGGCAACTTTCCTGTAAATTTGGCGAAGTTTGATTAATTACTGCAAAAGTTATTAATGAGGTTGGTTTGAAATTTGATTGAGTATTATTAAAAGTTATTCATTTAGACGTCAATTCAGACGTCAATTCTCAACCGTTTTCGATGTAGTTTTGCAGGCACCATCGGCTGGTATTACGGCAAGTGTCCTGTAAATTTAGCGAAGTTTGATTAATTACAGCAAAATTTATTAATGAGATTGGTGTGAAATTTGATTGAGTATTATTAAAAGTTATTCATTTAGACGTCAATTCAGACGTCAATTCTCAACAGTTTTCCGTGTAGTTTTGCAGGCAACATCGGCTGTTATTACGGCAACTTCCCTGTAAATTTGGCGAAGTTTGATTAATTACTGCAAAAGTTATTAGTGAGATTGGTGTGAAATTTGATTGAGTATTATTAAAAGTTATTCATTTAGACGTCAATTCAGGCGTCAATTCTCAACAGTTTTCCATGTAATTTTGCAGGCACCATCGGCTGGTATTACGGCAAGTGTCCTGTAAATTTGGCGAAGTTTGATTATTTACTGCAAAATTTATTAATGAGATTGGTGTGAAATTTGATTGAGTATTATTAAAAGTTATTAATTTAGACGTCAATTCAGACGTCAATTCTCAACAGTTTTCCATGTAGTTTTGCAGGCAACATCGACTGTTACTACGGCAACTTCCCTGTAAATTTGGCGAAGTTTGATTAATGTAAACTTTGCGAAGTTTGATTTATTACTGCAAAAATTATTAAAGAGATTGTTGTGAAATTTGAACGAGTATTATTAAAAATTATTCATTTAAACGTCAATTCAGACGTCACTTCTCAACTGTTTCCCATGTAATTTTGCAGACACCATCGGCTGGTATTACGGCAACTTCCCTGTAGATTTGGAGAAGTTTGATTAATTACTGCAAAAGTTATTAATGAGGTTGGTTTGAAATTTGATTGAGAATTATTAATAGTTATTCATTTAGACGTCAATTCAGACGTCAATTCTCAACCGTTTTCGATGTAGTTTTGCAGGCACCATCGGCTGGTATTACGGCAACTTCCGTTTAAATTTGGCGAAGTTTGATTAATTATTGCAGAAGTTATTAATGAGCTTGGTGTGAAATTTGATTGACTATTATTAAAAGTTATTCAATTAGACGTCAATTCAGACGTCAATTCTCATCCGTTTTCCATGTAGTTTTGCAGGCAACATTGGCTGTTATTACGGCAACTTCCCTGTAAATTTGGCGAAGTTTGATTAATTACTGCAAAAGTTATTAATGAGGTTGGTTTGAAATTTGATTGAGTATTATTAAAAGTTATTCATTTAGACGTCAATTCAGACGTCAATTCTCAACCGTTTTCGATGTAGTTTTGCAGGCACCATCGGCTGGTATTACGGCAACTTCCGTGTAAATTTGGCGAAGTTTGATTAATTACTGCAAAAGTTATTAATGAAGTTGGTTTGAAATTTGATTGAGTATTATTAAAAGTTATTCATTTAGACGTCAATTCAGACGTCAATTCTCAACCGTTTCCCATGTAGTTTTGCAGGCAACATTGGCTGTTATTACGGCAACTTCCCTGTAAATTTGGCGAAGTTTGATTAATTATTGCAGAAATTATTAATGAGCTTCGTGTGAAATTTGATTGACTATTATTAAAAGTTATTCATTTAGACGTCAATTCAGACGTCAATTCTCAACCGTTTTCCATGTAGTTTTGCAGGCAACATCGGCTGATATTACAGCAACTACCCTGTAAATTTGGCGAAGTTTGATTAATTACTGCATAAGTTATTAATGAGATTGGTGCGAAATTTGCTTGAGTATTATTAAAAGTTATTCATTTAGACGTCAATTCAGACGTCAATTCTTAACTGTTTTTTATGTAGTTTTGCAGGCACCATCGGCTGGTGTAACGGCAACTTCCCTGTAAATTTGGCAAAGTTTGAGTAATTACTGCAGAAGTTATTAATGAGGTTGGTTTGAAATTTGATTGAGAATTATTAAAAGTTATTGATTTAGACGTCAATTCAGACGTCAATTCTCAACTGTTTTGGATGTAGTTTTGCAGGCACCATCGGCTGGTATTACGGCAACTTCCGTGTAGATTTGGCGAAGTTTGATTAATTATTGCAGAAGTTTTTATGAGCTTGGTGTGAAATTTGATTGACTATTATTAAAAGTTATTCATTTAGACGTCAATTCAGACGTCAATTCTTATCCGTTTTCATGTAGTTTTGCAGGAAACATTGGCTGTTATTACGGCAACATCCCTGTAAATTTGGCGAAGTTTGATTAATTACTGCAAAAGTTATTAATGAGGTTGGTTTGAAATTTGATTGAGTATTATTAAAAGTTATTCATTTAGACGTCAATTCAGACGTCAATTCTCAACCGTTTTCGATGTAGTTTTGCAGGCACCATCGGCTGGTATTACGGCAACTTCCCTGTAATTTTGGAGAAGTTTGATTAATGTAAACTTTGCGAAGTTTGATTTATTATTGCAAAAATTATTAAAGAGATTGTTGTGAAATTTGATCGAGTATTATTAAAAGTTATTCATTTAAACGTCAATTCAGACGTCACTTCTCAACTGTTTTCCATGTAATTTTGCAGACACCATCGGCTGGTATTACGGCAACTTCCCTGTAGATTTGTAGAAGTTTGATTAATTACTGCAGAAGTTATTAATGAGGTTGGTTTGAAATTTGATTGAGAATTATTAAAAGTTATTCATTTAGACGTCAATTCAGACGTCAATTCTAAACCGTTTTCGATGTAGTTTTGCAGGCACAACGGCTGGTATTACGGCAAGTGTCCTGTAAATTTAGCGAAGTTTGATTAATTACAGCAAAATTTATTAATGAGATTGGTGTGAAATTTGATTGAGTATTATTAAAAGTTATTCATTTAGACGTCAATTCAGACGTCAATTCTCAACAGTTTTCCGTGTAGTTTTGCAGGCAACATCGGCTGTTATTACGGCAACTTCCCTGTAAATTTGGCGAAGTTTGATTAATTACTGCAAAAGTTATTAATGAGATTGGTGTGAAATTTGATTGAGTATTATTAAAAGTTATTCATTTAGACGTCAATTCAGACGTCAATTCTCAACCGTTTTCCACGTAGTTTTGCAGGCACCATCGGCTGGTATTACGGCAACTTCCCTGTAAATTTTGCGAAGTTTGATTAATTACTGCAAAAGTTATTAATGAGATTGGTGTGAAGTTTGATTGAGTATTATTAAAAGTTATTCATTTAGACGTCAATGCAGACGTCAATTCTCAACCGTTTTCCATGTAGTTTTGCAGGCAACATCGGCTGTTATTACGGCAACTTCCCTGTAAATTTGGCGAAGTTTGATTGATTACTGCAAAAGTTATTAATGAGATTGGTGTGAAATTTGATTGACTATTATTAAAAGTTATTCATTTAGACGTCAATTCAGACGTCAATTCTCAACCGTTTTCCATGTAGTTTTGCAGGCAACATTGGCTGTTATTACGGCAACTTCCCAGTAAATCTGGCGAAGTTTGATTAATTACTGCAAAAGTTATTAATGAGATTGTTGTGAAATTTGATTGAGTATTATTAAAAGTTATTTATTTAGACGTCAATTCAGGCGTCAATTCTCAACCGTTTTCCATGTAATTTTGCAGGCACCATCGGCTGGTATTACGGCAAGTGTCCTGTAAATTTGGCGAAGTTTGATTATTTACTGCAAAATTTATTAATGAGATTGGTGTGAAATTTGATTGAGTATTATTAAAAGTTATTAATTTAGACGTCAATTCAGACGTCAATTCTCAACAGTTTTCCATGTAGTTTTGCAGGCAACATCGGCTGTTACTACGGCAACTTCCCTGTAAATTTGGCGAAGTTTGATTAATGTAAACTTTGCGAAGTTTGATTTATTACTGCAAAAATTATTAAAGAGATTGTTGTGAAATTTGATCGAGTATTATTAAAAATTATTCATTTAAACGTCAATTCAGACGTCCCTTCTCAACTGTTTTCCATGTAATTTTGCAGACACCATCGGCTGGTACTACGGCAACTTCCCTGTAGATTTGGAGAAGTTTGATTAATTACTGCAAAAGTTATTAATGAGGTTGGTTTGAAATTTGATTGAGAATTATTAATAGTTATTCATTTAGACGTCAATTCAGACGTCAATTCTCAACCGTTTTCGATGTAGTTTTGCAGGCACCATCGGCTGGTATTACGGCAACTTCCGTTTAAATTTGGCGAAGTTTGATTAAATATTGCAGAAGTTAATAATGAGCTTGGTGTGAAATTTGATTGACTATTATTAAAAGTTATTCAATTAGACGTCAATTCAGACGTAAATTCTCATCCGTTTTCCATGTAGTTTTGCAGGCAACATTGGCTGTTATTACGGCAACTTCCCTGTAAATTTGGCGAAGTTTGATTAATTACTGCAAAAGTTATTAATGAGGTTGGTTTGAAATTTGATTGAGTATTATTAAAAGTTATTCATTTAGACGTCAATTCAGACGTCAATTCTCAACCGTTTTCGATGTAGTTTTGCAGGCACCATCGGCTGGTATTACGACAACTTCCCTGTAAATTTGGCGAAGTTTGAATAATTATTGCAGAAATTATTAATGAGCTTGATGTGAAATTTGATTGAGTATTATTAAAAGTTATTCATTTAGACGTCAATGCAGACGTCAATTCTCAACCGTTTTCCATGTAGTTTTGCAGGCAACATCGGCTGTTATTACGGCAACTTCCCTGTAAATTTGGCGAAGTTTGATTGATTACTGCAAAAGTTATTAATGAGATTGGTGTGAAATTTGATTGACTATTATTAAAAGTTATTCATTTAGACGTCAATTCAGACGTCAATTCTCAACCGTTTTCCATGTAGTTTTGCAGGCAGCATTGGCTGTTATTACGGCAACTTCCCAGTAAATCTGGCGAAGTTTGATTAATTACTGCAAAAGTTATTAATGAGATTGTTGTGAAATTTGATTGAGTATTATTAAAAGTTATTTATTTAGACGTCAATTCAGGCGTCAATTCTCAACCGTTTTCCATGTAATTTTGCAGGCACCATCGGCTGGTATTACGGCAAGTGTCCTGTAAATTTGGCGAAGTTTGATTATTTACTGCAAAATTTATTAATGAGATTGGTGTGAAATTTGATTGAGTATTATTAAAAGTTATTAATTTAGACGTCAATTCAGACGTCAATTCTCAACAGTTTTCCATGTAGTTTTGCAGGCAACATCGGCTGTTACTACGGCAACTTCCCTGTAAATTTGGCGAAGTTTGATTAATGTAAACTTTGCGAAGTTTGATTTATTACTGCAAAAATTATTAAAGAGATTGTTGTGAAATTTGATTGAGTATTATTAAAAATTATTCATTTAAACGTCAATTCAGACGTCACTTCTCAACTGTTTTCCATGTAATTTTGCAGACACCATCGGCTGGTACTACGGCAGCTTCCCTGTAGATTTGGAGAAGTTTGATTAATTACTGCAAAAGTTATTAATGAGGTTGGTTTGAAATTTGATTGAGAATTATTAATAGTTATTCATTTAGACGTCAATTCAGACGTCAATTCTCAACCGTTTTCGATGTAGTTTTGCAGGCACCATCGGCTGGTATTACGGCAACTTCCGTTTAAATTTGGCGAAGTTTGATTAATTATTGCAGAAGTTATTAATGAGCTTGGTGTGAAATTTGATTGACTATTATTAAAAGTTATTCAATTAGACGTCAATTCAGACGTAAATTCTCATCCGTTTTCCATGTAGTTTTGCAGGCAACATTGGCTGTTATTACGGCAACTTCCCTGTAAATTTGGCGAAGTTTGATTAATTACTGCAAAAGTTATTAATGAGGTTGGTTTGAAATGTATTGAGTATTATTAAAAGTTATTCATTTAGACGTCAATTCAGACGTCAATTCTCAACCGTTTTCGATGTAGTTTTGCAGGCACCATCGGCTGGTATTACGACAACTTCCCTGTAAATTTGGCGAAGTTTGAATAATTATTGCAGAAATTATTAATGAGCTTGATGTGAAATTTGATTGAGTATTATTAAAAGTTATTCATTTAGACGTCAATGCAGACGTCAATTCTCAACCGTTTTCCATGTAGTTTTGCAGGCAACATCGGCTGTTATTACGGCAACTTCCCTGTAAATTTGGCGAAGTTTGATTGATTACTGCAAAAGTTATTAATGAGATTGGTGTGAAATTTGATTGACTATTATTAAAAGTTATTCATTTAGACGTCAATTCAGACGTCAATTCTCAACCGTTTTCCATGTAGTTTTGCAGGCAGCATTGGCTGTTATTACGGCAACTTCCCAGTAAATCTGGCGAAGTTTGATTAATTACTGCAAAAGTTATTAATGAGATTGTTGTGAAATTTGATTGAGTATTATTAAAAGTTATTTATTTAGACGTCAATTCAGGCGTCAATTCTCAACCGTTTTCCATGTAATTTTGCAGGCACCATCGGCTGGTATTACGGCAAGTGTCCTGTAAATTTGGCGAAGTTTGATTATTTACTGCAAAATTTATTAATGAGATTGGTGTGAAATTTGATTGAGTATTATTAAAAGTTATTAATTTAGACGTCAATTCAGACGTCAATTCTCAACAGTTTTCCATGTAGTTTTGCAGGCAACATCGGCTGTTACTACGGCAACTTCCCTGTAAATTTGGCGAAGTTTGATTAATGTAAACTTTGCGAAGTTTGATTTATTACTGCAAAAATTATTAAAGAGATTGTTGTGAAATTTGATTGAGTATTATTAAAAATTATTCATTTAAACGTCAATTCAGACGTCACTTCTCAACTGTTTTCCATGTAATTTTGCAGACACCATCGGCTGGTACTACGGCAGCTTCCCTGTAGATTTGGAGAAGTTTGATTAATTACTGCAAAAGTTATTAATGAGGTTGGTTTGAAATTTGATTGAGAATTATTAATAGTTATTCATTTAGACGTCAATTCAGACGTCAATTCTCAACCGTTTTCGATGTAGTTTTGCAGGCACCATCGGCTGGTATTACGGCAACTTCCGTTTAAATTTGGCGAAGTTTGATTAATTATTGCAGAAGTTATTAATGAGCTTGGTGTGAAATTTGATTGACTATTATTAAAAGTTATTCAATTAGACGTCAATTCAGACGTAAATTCTCATCCGTTTTCCATGTAGTTTTGCAGGCAACATTGGCTGTTATTACGGCAACTTCCCTGTAAATTTGGCGAAGTTTGATTAATTACTGCAAAAGTTATTAATGAGGTTGGTTTGAAATTTGATTGAGTATTATTAAAAGTTATTCATTTAGACGTCAATTCAGACGTCAATTCTCAACCGTTTTCGATGTAGTTTTGCAGGCACCGTCGGCTGGTATTACGGCAACTTCCCTGTAAATTTGGCGAAGTTTGAATAATTATTGCAGAAATTATTAATGAGCTTGATGTGAAATTTGATTGACTATTATTAAAAGTTATTCATTTAGACGTCAATTCAGACGTCAATTCTCAACCGTTTTCCATGTAGTTTTGCAGGCAACATTGGCTGTTATTACGGCAACTTCCCTGTAAATTTGGCGAAGTTTGATTAATTACTGCAACAGTTATTAAAGAGATTGGTGTGAAATTTGATTGAGTATTATTAAAAGTTATTCATTTAGACGTCAATTCAGACGTCAATTCTCAACCGTTTTCGATGTAGTTTTGCAGGCACCATCGGCTGGTATCACGGCAACTTCCGTGTAAATTTGGCGAAGTTTGATTAATTACTGCATAAGTTATTAATGAGATTGGTGCGAAATTTGCTTGAGTATTATTAAAAGTTATTCATTTAGACGTCAATTCAGACGTAAATTCTTAACTGTTTTCCATGTAGTTTTGCAGGCACCATCGGCTGGTAGAACGGCAACTTCCCTTTAAATTTGGCGAAGTTTGATTAATTATTGCAGAAATTATCAATGAACTTGGTGTGAAAATTGATTGACTATTATTAAAAGTTATTCATTTAGACTTCAATTCAGACGTCAATTCTCAACCGTTTCCCATGTAGTTTTGCGGGCAACATTGGCTGTTATTACGGCAACTTCCCTGTAAATTTGACGAATTTTGATTAATTACTGCAGAAGCTATTAATGAGGTTGGTTTGAAATTTGATTGAGAATTATAAAAAGTTATTCATTTAGACGTCAATTCAGACGTCAATTCTCAACCGTTTTGGATGTAGTTTTGCAGGCACCATCGGCTGGTATTGCGGCAACTTCCGTGTAGATTTGGCGAAGTTTGATTAATTATTGCAGAAGTTATTAATGAGCTTGGTGTGAAATTTGATTGAGTATTAATAAAAGTTATTCATTTAGACGTCAATTCAGACGTCAATTCTCATCCGTTTTCCATGTAGTTTTGCAGGAAACATTGGCTGTTATTACGGCAACATCCCTGTAAATTTGGCGAAGTTTGATTAATTACTGCAAAAGTTATTAATGAGGTTGGTTTGAAATTTGATTGAGTATTATTAAAAGTTATTCATTTAGACGTCAATTCAGACGTCAGTTCTCAACCGTTTTCGATATAGTTTTGCAGGCACCATCGGTCCCTGTAAATTTGGCGAAGTTTGAATAATTATTGCAGAAATCATTAATGAGCTTGGTGTGAAATTTGATTGACTATTATTAAAAGTTATTCATTTAGACGTCAATTCAGACGTCAATTCTCAACCGTTTTCCATGTAGTTTTGCAGGCAACATTGGCTGTTCTTACGGCAACTTCCCTGTAAATTTGGCGAAGTTTGATTGATTACTGCAAAAGTTATTAATGAGATTGGTGTGAAATTTGATTGAGTATTATTAAAAGTTATTCATTTAGACGTCAATTCAGACGTCAATTCTCAACCGTTTTCCATGTAATTTTGCAGGCACCATCGGCTGGTATTACGGCAAGTGTCCTGTAAATTTGGCGAAGTTTGATTAATTACTGCAAAATTTATTAATGAGATTGGTGTGAAATTTGATTGAGTATTATTAAAAGTTATTAATTTAGACGTCAATTCAGATGTCAATTCTCAACCGTTTTCCACGTAGTTTTGCAGGCACCATCGGCTGTTATTACGGCAACTTCCCTGTAAATTTGGCGAAGTTTGATTAATTACTGCAAAAGTTATTATTGAGGTTGGTTTGAAATTTGATTGAGTATTATTAAAAGCTATTCATTTAGACGTCAATTCAGACGTCAATTCTCGACCGTTTTCGATGTAGTTTTGCAGGCACCATCGGCTGGTATTACGGCAACTTCCCTGTAAATTTGGCGAAGTTTGATTAATTATTGCAGAAATTATTAATGAGCTTGGTGTGAAATTTGATTGACTATTATTAAAAGTTATTCATTTAAACGTCAATTCAGACGTCAATTCTCAACCGTTTTCGATGTAGTTTTGCAGGCACCATCGGCTGGTATTACGGCAACTTCCCTGTAGATTTAGAGAAGTTTGAATAATTACTGCAGAAGTTATTAATGAGGTTGGTTTGAAATTTGATTGAGAATTATTAAAAGTTATTCATTTAGACGTCAATTCAGACGTCAATTCTAAACCGTTTTCGATTTGGTTTTGCAGGCACCAACGGCTGGTATTACGGCAACTTCCGTGTAAATTTAGCGAAGTTTGTTTAATTATTGCAGAAGTTATTAATGAGCTGGGTGTGAAATTTGATTGAGAATTATTAAAAGGTATTCATTTAGACGTCAATTCAGACGTCAATTCTAAACCGTTTTCGATGTAGTTTTGCAGGCAACATTTGCTGTTATTACGGCAACTTCCCTGTAAATTTGGCGAAGTTTGATTAATTAATGCAAAAGTTATTAATGAGGTTGGTTTGAAATTTGATTGAGTATTATTAAAAGTTATTCATTTAGACGTCAATTCAGACGTCAATTCTCAACCGTTTTCGATGTAGTTTTGCAGGCACCATCGGCTGGTATTACGGCAACTTCCCTGTAAATTTCGCGAAGTTTGATTTATTACTGCAAAAGTTATTAATGAGATTGGTGTGAAATTTGATTGAGTATTATTAAAAGTTATTCATTTAGACGTCAATTCAGACGTCAATTCTCAACCGTTTTCCACCTAGTTTTGCAGGCACCATCGGCTGGTATTACGGCAACTTCCCTGTAAATTTGGAGAAGTTTGATTAATGTAAACTTTGCGAAGTTTGATTTATTACTGCAAATATTATTAAAGAGATTATTGTGAAATTTTATCGAGTATTATTAAAAGTTATTCATTTAAACGTCAATTCAGACGTCAATTCTCAACTGTTGTCCATGTAATTTTGCAGACACCATCGGCTGGTATTACGGCAACTTCCCTGTAGATTTGTAGAAGTTTGATTAATTACTGCAGAAGTTATTAATGAGGTTGGTTTGAAATTTGATTGAGAATTATTAAAAGTTATTCATTTAGACGACAATTCAGACGTCAATTCTCAACCGTTTTCGATGTAGTTTTGCAGGCACCATCGGCTGGTATTACGGCAACTTCCGTGTAAATTTGGCGAAGTTTGATTAATTATTGCAGAAGTTATTAATGAGCTTGGTGTGAAATTTGATTGACTATTATTAAAAGTTATTCATTTAGACGTCAATTCAGACGTCAATTCTAAACCGTTTTCGATGTAGTTTTGCAGGCAACATTGGCTGTTATTACGGCAACTTCCCTTTAAATTTGGCGAAGTTTGATTAATTACTGCAAAAGTTATTAATGAGGTTGGTTTGAAATTTGATTTAGTATTATTAAAAGTTATTCATTTAGACGTCAATTCAGACGTCAATTCTCGACCGTTTTCGATGTAGTTTTGCAGGCACCATCGGCTGGTATTACGGCAACTTCCCTGTAAATTTGGCGAAGTTTGATTAATTATTGCAGAAATTATTAATGAGCTTGGTGTGAAATTTGATTGACTATTATTAAAAGTTATTCATTTAGACGTCAATTCAGACGTCAATTCTCAACCGTTTTCGATGTAGTTTTGCAGGCACCATCGGCTGGTATTACGGCAACTTCCCTGTAAATTTGGTGAAGTTTGAATAATTATTGCAGAAATTATTAATGAGCTTGTTGTGAAATTTGATTGACTATTATTAAAAGTTATTCATTTAGACGTCAATTCAGACGTCAATTCTCAACCGTTTTCCATGTAGTTTTACAGGCAACATTGTCTGTTATTACGGCAACTTCCTTGTAAATTTGGCGAAGTTTGATTAATTACTGCAAAAGTTATTAATGAGATTGGTGTGAAATTTGATTGACTATTATTAAAAGTTATTCATTTAGACGTCAATTCAGACGTCAATTCTCAACCGTTTTCGATGTAGTTTTGCAGGCACCATCGGCTGGTATTACGGCAACTTCCCTGTAAATTTCGCGAAGTTTGATTTATTACTGCAAAAGTTATTAATGAGATTGGTGTGAAATTTGATTGAGTATTATTAAAAGTTATTCATTTAGACGTCAATTCAGACGTCAATTCTCAACCGTTTTCCACCTAGTTTTGCAGGCACCATCGGCTGGTATTACGGCAACTTCCCTGTAAATTTGGAGAAGTTTGATTAATGTAAACTTTGCGAAGTTTGATTTATTACTGCAAAAATTATTAAAGAGATTATTGTGAAATTTTATCGAGTATTATTAAAAGTTATTCATTTAAACGTCAATTCAGACGTCACTTCTCAACTGTTTTCCATGTAATTTTGCAGACACCATCGGCTGGTATTACGGCAACTTCCCTGTAGATTTGTAGAAGTTTGATTAATTACTGCAGAAGTTATTAATGAGGTTGGTTTGAAATTTGATTGAGAATTATTAAAAGCTATTCATTTAGACGTCAATTCAGACGTCAATTCTAAACCGTTTTCGATGTAGTTTTGCAGGCACCATCGGCTGGTATTACGGCAACTTCCGTGTAAATTTGGCGAAGTTTGATTAATTATTGCAGAAGTTATTAATGAGCTTGGTGTGAAATTTGATTGACTCATATTAAAAGTTATTCATTTAGACGTCAATTCAGACGTCAATTCTGAACCGTTTTCGATGTAGTTTTGCAGGCAACATTGGCTGTTATTACGGCAACTTCCCTTTAAATTTGGCGAAGTTTGATTAATTACTGCAAAAGTTATTAATGAGGTTGGTTTGAAATTTGATTGAGTATTATTAAAAGTTATTCATTTAGACGTCAATTCAGACGTCAATTCTCGACCGTTTTCGATGTAGTTTTGCAGGCACCATCGGCTGGTATTATGGCAACTTCCCTGTAAATTTGGCGAAGTTTGATTAATTATTGCAGAAATTATTAATGAGCTTGGTGTGAAATTTCATTGACTATTATTAAAAGTTATTCATTGAGACGTCAATTCAGACGTCAATTCTCAACCGTTTTCCATGTAGTTTTACAGGCAACATTGTCTGTTATTACGGCAACTTCCTTGTAAATTTGGCGAAGTTTGATTAATTACTGCAAAAGTTATTAATGAGATTGGTGTGAAATTTGATTGACTATTATTAAAAGTTATTCATTTAGACGTCAATTCAGACGTCAATTCTCAACCGTTTTCGATGTAGTTTTGCAGGCACCATCGGCTGGTATTACGGCAACTTCCCTGTAAATTTGGTGAAGTTTGAATAATTATTGCAGAAATTATTAATGAGCTTGTTGTGAAATTTGATTGACTATTATTAAAAGTTATTCATTTAGACGTCAATTCAGACGTCAATTCTCAACCGTTTTCCATGTAGTTTTACAGGCAACATTGTCTGTTATTACGGCAAGTGTCCTGTAAATTTGGCGAAGTTTGATTAATTACTGCAAAATTTATTAATGAGATTGGTGTGAAATTTGATTGAGTATTATTAAAAGTTATTAAATTAGACGTCAATTCAGACGTCAATTCTCAACAGTTTTCCATGTAGTTTTGCAGGCAACATCGGCTGTTATTACGGCAACTTCCCTGTAAATTTGGCGAAGTTTGAATAATTACTGCAAAAGTTATTAATGAGATTGGTGTGAAATTTGATTGAATATTATTAAAAGTTATTCATTTAGACGTCAATTCAGACGTCAATTCTCAACCGTTTTCCACGTAGTTTTGCAGGCACCATCGGTTGGTATTACGGCAACTTCCCTGTAAATTTGGCGAAGTTTGATTAATTACTGCAAAAGTTATTAATGAGATTGGTGTGAAATTTGATTGAGTATTATTAAAAGTTATTCATTTAGACGTCAATGTAGACGTCAATTCTCAACCGTTTTCCATGTAATTTTGCAGGCACCATCGGCTGGTATTACGGCAAGTGTCCTGTAAATTTGGCGAAGTTTGATTAATTACTGCAAAATTTATTAATGAGATTGGTGTGAAATTTGATTGAGTATTATTAAAAGTTATTAACTTAGACATCAATTCAGACGTCAATTCTCAACAGTTTTCCATGTAGTTTTGCAGGCAACATCGGCTGTTATTACGGCAACTTCCCTGTAAATTTGGCGAAGTTTGATTAATTACTGTAAAAGTTATTAATGAGGTTGGTTTGAAATTTGATTGAGTATTATTAAAAGTTATTCATTTAGACGTCAATTCAGACGTCAATTCTCAACCGTTTTCCACGTAGTTTTGCAGGCACCATCGGCTGGTATTACGGCAACTTTCCTGTAAATTTGGAGAAGTTTGATTAATGTAAACTTTGCGAAGTTTGATTTATTACTGCAAAAATTATTAAAGAGATTGTTGTGAAATTTGATCGAGTATTATTAAAAGTTATTCATTTAAACGTCAATTCAGACGTCACTTCTCAACTGTTTTCCATGTAATTTTGCAGACACCATCGGCTGGTATTACGGCAACTTCCCTGTAGATTTGGAGAAGTTTGAATAATTATTGGAGAAATTATTAATGAGCTTGGTGTGAAATTTGATTGACTATTATTAAAAGTTATTCATTTAGACGTCAATTCAGACGTCAATTCTCAACCGTTTTACATGTAGTTTTGCAGGCAACATTGGCTGTTATTACGGCAACTTCCCTGTAAATTTGGCGAAGCTTGATTAATTACTGCAAAAGTTATTAATGAGATTGGTGTGAAATTTGATTGAGTATTATTAAAAGTTATTCATTTAGACGTCAATTCAGACGTCAATTCTCAACCGTTTTCCATGTAATTTTGCAGGCACCATCGGCTGGTACTACGGCAAGTGTCCTGTAAATTTGGCGAAGTTTGATTAATTAGAGCAAAATTTATTAATGAGATTGGTGTGAAATTTGATTGAGTATTATTAAAAGTTATTCATTTAGACGTCAATTCAGACGTCAATTCTCAACAGTTTTCCACGTAGTTTTGCAGGCAACATCGGCTGTTATTACGGCAACTTCCCTGCAAATTTGGCGAAGTTTGATTAATTACTGCAAAAGTTATTAATGAGTTTGGTTTGAAATTTGATTGAGTATTATTAAAAGTTATTCATTTAGACGTCAATTCAGACGTCAATTCTCAACCGTTTTCGATGTAGTTTTGCAGGCACCATCGGCTGGTATTACGGCAACTTCCCTGTAGATTTGGAGAAGTTTGAATAATTATTGGAGAAATTATTAATGAGCTTGGTGTGAAATTTGATTGACTATTAATAAAAGTTATTCATTTAGACGTCAATTCAGACGTCAATTCTCAACCGTTTTACATGTAGTTTTGCAGGCAACATTGGCTGTTATTACGGCAACTTCCCTGTAAATTTGGCGAAGCTTGATTAATTACTGCAAAAGTTATTAATGAGATTGGTGTGAAATTTGATTGAGTATTATTAAAAGTTATTCATTTAGACGTCAATTCAGACGTCAATTCTCAACCGTTTTCCATGTAATTTTGCAGGCACCATCGGCTGGTACTACGGCAAGTGTCCTGTAAATTTGGCGAAGTTTGATTAATTAGAGCAAAATTTATTAATGAGATTGGTGTGAAATTTGATTGAGTATTATTAAAAGTTATTCATTTAGACGTCAATTCAGACGTCAATTCTTAACTGTTTTTTATGTAGTTTTGCAGGCACCATCGACTGGTATTACGGCAACTTCCCTGTAAATTTGGAGAAGTTTGATTAATGTAAACTTTGCGAAGTTTGATTTATTACTGCAAAAATTATTAAAGAGATTGTTGTGAAATTTGATCGAGTATTATTAAAAGTTATTCATTTAAACGTCAATTCAGACGTCACTTCTCAACTGCTTTCCATGTAATTTTGCAGACACCATCGGCTGGTATTACGGCAACTTCCCTGTAGATTTGTAGAAGTTTGATTAATTACTGCAGAAGTTATTAATGAGGTTGGTTTGAAATTTGATTGAGAATTATTAAAAGTTATTCATTTAGACGTCAATTCAGACGTCAATTCTAAACCGTTTTCGATGTAGTTTTGCATGCACCATCGGCTGGTATTACGGCAAGTGTCCTGTAAATTTGGCGAAGTTTGATTAATTACAGCAAAATTTATTAATGAGATTGGTGTGAAATTTGATTGAGTTTTATTAAAAGTTATTCATTTAGACGTCAATTCAGACGTCAATTCTCAACAGTTTTCCATGTAGTTTTGCAGGCAACATCGGCTGTTATTACGGCAACTTCCCTGTAAATTTGGCGAAGTTTAATTAATTACTGCAAAAGTTATTAATGAAGTTGGTGTGAAATTTGATTGAGTATTATTAAAAGTTATTCATTTAGACGTCAATTCAGACGTCAATTCTCAACCGTTTTCGATGTAGTTTTGCAGGCACCATCGGCTGGTATTACGGCAACTTCCCTGTAAATTTGGAGAAGTTTGATTAATTATTGCAGAAATTATTCATGAGCTTGGTGTGAAATTTGATTGACTATTATTAAAAGTTATTCATTTAGACGTCAATTCAGACGTCAATTCTGAACCGTTTTCGATGTAGTTTTGCAGGCAGCTTCGGCTGTTATTACGGCAACTTCCCTGTAAATTTGGGGAAGTTTAATTAATTACTGCAAAAGTTATTAATGAAGTTGGTGTGAAATTTGATTGAGTATTATTAAAAGTTATTCATTTAGACGTCAATTCAGACGTCAATTCTCAACCGTTTTCGATGTAGTTTTGCAGGCACCATCGGCTGGTATTACGGCAACTTCCCTGTAAATTTGGAGAAGTTTGATTAATTATTGCAGAAATTATTCATGAGCTTGGTGTGAAATTTGATTGACTATTATTAAAAGTTATTCATTTAGACGTCAATTCAGACGTCAATTCTCAACCGTTTTCCATGTAATTTTGCAGGCACCATCGGCTGGTATTACGGCAAGTGTCCTGTAAATTTAGCGAAGTTCGATTAATTACTGCAAAATTTATTAATGAGATTGGTGTGAAATTTGATTGAGTATTATAAAAAGTTATTCATTTAGACGTCAATTCAGACGTCAATTCTCAGCCGTTTTCCATGTAGTTTTGTAGGCAACATCGGCTGTTATTACGGCAACTTCCCTGTAAATTTGGCGAAGTTTATTAATGTAGACTTTGCGAAGTGTGATTTATTACTGCAAAAGTTATTAATGAGGTTGGTTTGAAATTTGATTGAGTATTATTAAAAGTTATTCATTTAGACGTCAATTCAGACGTCACTTCTCAACTGTTTTCCATGTAATTTTGCAGACACCATCGGCTGGTATTGCGGCAACTTCCCTGTAGATTTGGAGAAGTTTGATTAATTACTGCAGAAGTTATTAATGAGGTTGGTTTGAAATTTGATTGGGAATTATTAAAAGTTATTCATTTAGACGTCAATTCAGACGTCAATTCTCAACCGTTTTCCATGTAGTTTTGCAGGCAACATCGGCTGGTATTACGGCAACTTCCCTGTAAATTTGGCGAAGTTTGATTAATTACTACAAAAGTTATTAATGAGGTTGGTTTGAAATTTGATTGAGTATTATTAAAAGTTATTCATTTAGACGTCAATTCAGACGTCAATTCTCAACCGTTTTCCACTTAGTTTTGCAGGCACCATCGGCTGGTATTACGGCAACTACCCTGTAAATTTGGCGAAGTTTGATTAATTATTGCAGAAATTATTAATGAGCTTGGTGTGAAATTTGATTGACTATTATTAAAAGTTATTCATTTAGACGTCAATTCAGACGTCAATTCTCAACCGTTTTCCATGTAATTTTGCAGGCACCATCGGCTGGTATTACGGCAAGTGTCCTGTAAATTTGGCGAAGTTCGATTAATTACTGCAAAATTTATTAATGAGATTGGTGTGAAATTTGATTGAGTATTATAAAAAGTTATTCATTTAGACGTCAATTCAAACGTCAATTCTCAACCGTTTTCCATGTAGTTTTGTAGGCAACATCGGCTGTTATTACGGCAACTTCCCTGTAAATTTGGCGAAGTTTATTAATGTAGACTTTGCGAAGTTTGATTTATTACTGCAAAAGTTATTAATGAGGTTGGTTTGAAATTTGATTGAGTATTATTAAAAGTTATTCATTTAGACGTCAATTCAGACTTCACTTCTCAACTGTTTTCCATGTAATTTTGCAGACACCATCGGCTGGTATTGCGGCAATTTCCCTGTAGATTTGGAGAAGTTTGATTAATTACTGCAGAAGTTATTAATGAGGTTGGTTTGAAATTTGATTGAGAATTATTAAAAGTTATTCATTTAGACGTCAATTCAGACGTCAATTCTCAACCGTTTTCCATGTAGTTTTGCAGGCAACATCGGCTAGTATTACGGCAACTTCCCTGTAAATTTGGCGAAGTTTGATTAATTACTGCAAAAGTTATTAATGAGGTTGGTTTGAAATTTGATTGAGTATTATTAAAAGTTATTCATTTAGACGTCAATTCAGACGTCAATTCTCAACCGTTTTCCACGTAGTTTTGCAGGCACCATCGGCTGGTATTACGGCAACTTCCCTGTAAATTTGGCGAAGTTTGATTAATTATTGCAGAAATTATTAATGAGCTTGGTGTGAAATTTGATTGACTATTATTAAAAGTTATTCATTTAGACGTCAATTCAGACGTCAATTCTCAACCGTTTTCCATGTAATTTTGCAGGCACCATCGGCTGGTATTACGGCAAGTGTCCTGTAAATTTGGCGAAGTTCGATTAATTACTGCAAAATTTATTAATGAGATTGGTGTGAAATTTGATTGAGTATTATAAAAAGTTATTCATTTAGACGTCAATTCAGACGTCAATTCTCAACCGTTTTCCATGTAGTTTTGTAGGCAACATCGGCTGTTATTACGGCAACTTCCCTGTAAATTTGGCGAAGTTTATTAATGTAGACTTTGCGAAGTTTGATTTATTACTGCAAAAGTTATTAATGAGGTTGGTTTGAAATTTGATTGAGTATTATTAAAAGTTATTCATTTAGACGTCAATTCAGACGTCACTTCTCAACTGTTTTCCATGTAATTTTGCAGACACCATCGGCTGGTATTGCGGCAATTTCCCTGTAGATTTGGAGAAGTTTGATTAATTACTGCAGAAGTTATTAATGAGGTTGGTTTGAAATTTGATTGAGAATTATTAAAAGTTATTCATTTAGACGTCAATTCAGACGTCAATTCTCAACCGTTTTCCATGTAGTTTTGCAGGCAACATCGGCTAGTATTACGGCAACTTCCCTGTAAATTTGGCGAAGTTTGATTAATTACTGCAAAAGTTATTAATGAGGTTGGTTTGAAATTTGATTGAGTATTATTAAAAGTTATTCATTTAGACGTCAATTCAGACGTCAATTCTCAACCGTTTTCCATGTAGTTTTGTGGGCAACATCGGCTGTTATTACGGCAACTTCCCTGTAAATTTGGCGAAGTTTATTAATGTAGACTTTGCGAAGTTTGATTTATTACTGCAAAAGTTATTAATGAGGTTGGTTTGAGATTTGATTGAGTATTATTAAAAGTTATTCATTTAGACGTCAATTCAGACGTCACTTCTCAACTGTTTTCCATGTAATTTTGCAGACACCATCGACTGGTATTGCGGCAACTTCCCTGTAGATTTGGAGAAGTTTGATTAATTACTGCAGAAGTTATTAATGAGGTTGGTTTGAAATTTGATTGAGAATTATTAAAAGTTATTCATTTAGACGTCAATTCAGACGTCAATTCTCAACCGTTTTCCATGTAGTTTTGCAGGCAACATCGGCTGGTATTACGGCAACTTCCCTGTAAATTTGGCGAAGTTTGATTAATTACTGCAAAAGTTATTAATGAGGTTGGTTTGAAATTTGATTGAGTATTATTAAAAGTTATTCATTTAGACGTCAATTCAGACGTCAATTCTCAACCGTTTTCCATGTAGTTTTGTAGGCAACATCGGCTGTTATTACGGCAACTTCCCTGTAAATTTGGCGAAGTTTATTAATGTAGACTTTGCGAAGTTTGATTTATTACTGCAAAAGTTATTAATGAGGTTGGTTTGAAATTTGATTGAGTATTATTAAAAGTTATTCATTTAGACGTCAATTCAGACGTCAATTCTCAACCGTTTTCCACTTAGTTTTGCAGGCACCATCGGCTGGTATTACGGCAACTTCCCTGTAAATTTGGCGAAGTTTGATTAATTATTGCAGAAATTATTAATGAGCTTGGTGTGAAATTTGATTGACTATTATTAAAAGTTATTCATTTAGACGTCAATTCAGACGTCAATTCTCAACCGTTTTCCATGTAATTTTGCAGGCACCATCGGCTGGTATTACGGCAAGTGTCCTGTAAATTTGGCGAAGTTCGATTAATTACTGCAAAATTTATTAATGAGATTGGTGTGAAATTTGATTGAGTATTATAAAAAGTTATTCATTTAGACGTCAATTCAGACGTCAATTCTCAACCATTTTCCATGTAGTTTTGTAGGCAACATCGGCTGTTATTACGGCAACTTCCCTGTAAATTTGGCGAAGTTTATTAATGTAGACTTTGCGAAGTTTGATTTATTACTGCAAAAGTTATTAATGAGGTTGGTTTGAAATTTGATTGAGTATTATTAAAAGTTATTCATTTAGACGTCAATTCAGACGTCACTTCTCAACTGTTTTCCATGTAATTTTGCAGACACCATCGGCTGGTATTGCGGCAACTTCCCTGTAGATTTGGAGAAGTTTGATTAATTACTGCAGAAGTTATTAATGAGGTTGGTTTGAAATTTGATTGAGAATTATTAAAAGTTATTCATTTAGACGTCAATTCAGACGTCAATTCTCAACCGTTTTCCATGTAGTTTTGCAGGCAACATCGGCTGGTATTACGGCAACTTCCCTGTAAATTTGGCGAAGTTTGATTAATTACTGTAAAAGTTATTAATGAGGTTGGTTTGAAATTTGATTGAGTATTATTAAAAGTTATTCATTTAGACGTCAATTCAGACGTCAATTCTCAACCGTTTTCCACGTAGTTTTGCAGGCACCATCGGCTGGTATTACGGCAACTTCCCTGTAAATTTGGAGAAGTTTGATTAATTACTGCAAAAGTTATTAATGAGGTTGGTTTGAAATTTGATTGAGTATTATTAAAAGTTATTCATTTAGACGTCAATTCAGACGTCAATTCTCAAGCGTTTTCGATGTAGTTTTGCAGGCAACATCGGCTGTTATTACGGCAACTTCCCTGTAAATTTGGCGAAGTTTGATTAATTACTGCAA
>CAXHKU010000586.1:0-78137 GCA_964017125.1 Flabesymbios commensalis
GTTAAGAATTGACGTCTGAATTGACGTCTAAATAAATAACTTTTAATAATACTTAATCAAATTTTACACCAATCTCATTAATAACTTATGCAGTAATTAATCAAACTTCGCCAAATTTACAGGGAAGTTGCCGTAATAAAAGCTGATGTTGCCTTCAAAACTACATGGAAAACGGTTGAGAATTGACGTCTGAATTGACGTCTAAATGAATAACTTTTAATAATACTCAATCAAATTTCACACCAGGCTCATTAATAATTTTTGCAGTAATTAATCAAACTTCGCCAAATTTACAGGGAAGTTGCCGTAATACCAGTCGATGGTGCCTGCAAAACTGCATGAAAAACAGTTAAGAATTGACGTCTGAATTGACGTCTAAATGAATAACTTTTGATAATACTCAATTCAAATTTCACACCAATCTCTTTAATACCTTTTGTAGTAATTAATCACACTTCGCCAAATTTACAGGGCAGTTGCCGTAATACCAGCCGATGGTGCCTGCAAAATTACATGGAAAACGGTTGAGAATTAACGTCTGAATTGACGTCTAAATGAATAACTTTTGATAATACTCAATCAAATTTCACACCAAGCTCATTAATAACTTCTGCAATAATTAATCAAACTTCGCCAAATTTACAGGGAAGTTGCCGTAATAAAAGCTGATGTTGCCTGCAATACTACATAGAAAACGGATGAGAATTGACGTCTGAATTGACGTCTAAATGAATAACTTTCAATAATACTCCATCAAATTTCACACCAATCTCTTTAATACCTTTTGTAGTAATTAATCAAACTTCGCCAAATTTACAGGGAAGTTGTCGTAATAACAGCCAATGTTGCCTGCAAAAATACATGGAAAACGGTTGAGAATTGACGTCTGAATTGACGTCTAAATGAATAACTTTTAATAAAAGTCAATCAAATTTCACACCAAGCTCATTAATAATTTTTGCAGTAATTAATCAAACTTCGCCAAATTTACAGGGAAGTTGCCTTAATACCTGCCGATGGTGCCTGCAAAACTACATGGAAAACAACTAAGAATTGACGTCTGAATTGACGTCTAAATGAATAACTTTTAATAATACTCAATCAAATTTTACACCAATCTCATTAATAACTTATGCAGTAATTAATCAAACTTCGCCAAATTTACAGGGAAGTTGCCGTAATACCAGCCGATTGTGCCTGCAAAATTACATGGAAAACGGTTGAGAATTGACGTCTGGATTGACGTCTAAATGAATAACTTTTAATAATACTCAATCAAATTTCACACCAATCTCTTTAATAACTTTTGCAGTAATTAATCAAACTTCGTCAAATTTACAAGGAAGTTGCCGTAATACCAGCCGATGGTGCCTGCAAAACTACATGGAAAACAGTTAAGAATTGACGTCTGAATTGACGTCTAAATGAATAACTTTTAATAATACTTAATCAAATTTTACACCAATCTCATTAATAACTTATGCAGTAATTAATCAAACTTCGCCAAATTTACAGGGAAGTTGCCGTAATAAAAGCTGATGTTGCCTTCAAAACTACATGGAAAACGGTTAAGAATTGACGTCTGGATTGACGTCTAAATGAATAACTTTTAATAATGTTCAATCAAATTTCAAACCCATCTCTTTGATAACTTTTGCAGTAATTAATCAAACTTCGCCAAATTTACAGGGAATTTGCCGTAATACCAGCCGATGGTGCCTGCAAAACTACATGGAAAACAGTTAAGAATTGACGTCTGAATTGACGTCTAAATGAATAACTTTTAATAATACTCAATCAAATTTCACACCAATCTCATTAATAACTTTTGCAGTAAATAATCAAACTTCGCCAAATTTACCGGGAAGTTGCCGTAATAACAGCCGATGGTGCCTGCAAAATTACATGGAAAACGGTTGAGAATTGACGTCTGAATTGACGTCTAAATGAATAACTTTTAATAATACTCAATCAAATTTCACACCCATCTCTTTGATAACTTTTGCAGTAATTAATCAAACTTCGCCAAATTTACAGGGAAGTTGCCGGAATAACAGCCGATGGTGCCTGCAAAACTACATGGAAAACGGTTGAGAATTGACGTCTGAATTGACGTCTAAATGAATAACTTTTAATAATACTCAATCAAATTTTACACCAATCTCATTAATAACTTATGCAGTAATTAATCAAACTTCGCCAAATTTACAGGGAAGTTGCCGTAATAAAAGCTGATGTTGCCTGCAAAACTACATGGAAAACAGTTAAGAATTGACGTCTGAATTGACGTCTAAATTAATAACTTTTAATAATACTCAATCAAATTTTACACCAATCTCATTAATAACTTATGCAGTAATTAATCAAACTTCGCCAAATTTACAGGGAAGTTGCCGTAATAAAAGCTGATGTTGCCTGCAAAACTACATAGAAAACGGTTGAGAATTGACGTCTGAATTGACGTCTAAATGAGTAACTTTTAATAATACCCAACCAATCTCATTAATAACTTCTGCAGTAATTAATCAAACTTCGCCAAATTTACAGGGAAGTTGCCGTAATAACAGCCAATGGTGCCTGCAAAACTACATGGAAAACAGTTAAGAATTGACGTCTGAATTGACGTCTAAAGGAATAATGTTTAATAATACTCAATCAAATTTCACACCAATCTCAATAATAGTTTTTGCAGTAATCAATCAAACTTTCCCAAATTTACAGGGAAGTTGCCGTAATACCAGCTGATGGTGCCTGCAAAACTACATGGAAAACAGTTAAGAATTGACGTCTGAATTGACGTCTAAATGAATAACTTTTAATAATACTCAATCAAATTTTACACCAATCTCATTAACAACTTATGCAGTAATTAATCAAACTTCGCCAAATTTACAGGGAAGTTGCCGTAATAAAAGCTGATGTTGCCTGCAAAACTACATAGAAAACGGATGAGAATTGACGTCTGAATTGACGTCTAAATGAATAACTTTTAATAATACTCCATCAAATTTAACACCAAGCTCATTAATAATTTTTGCAGTAATTAATCAAGCTTCGCCAAATTTACAGGGAAGTTGCCGTAATACCAGCCGATGGTGCCTGCAAAACTACATGGAAAACAATTAAGAATTGACGTCTGAATTGACGTCTAAATAAATAACTTTTAATAATACTCAATCAAATTTCACACCAATCTCATTAATAACTTATGCAGTAATTAATCACACTTCTCCAAATTTACAGGGAAGTTGCCGTAATAACAGCCAATGTTGCCTGCACAACTACATGGAAAACGGTTTAGAATTGACGTCTGAATTGACGTCTAAATGAATAACTTTTAATAATAGTTAATCAAATTTCAAACCAAGCTCATTAATAACTTCTGCAATAATTAATCAAACTTCGCCAAATTCACACGGAAGTTGCCGTAATACCAGCCGATGGTGCCTGCAAAACAACATCGAAAACGGTTGAGAATTGACGTCTGAATTGACGTCTAAATGAATAACTTTTAATAATACTCAATCAAATTTCAAACCAATCTCATTAATAACTTCTGCAGTAATTAATCAAACTTCGCCAAATTTACAGGGAAGTTGCCGTAATAAAAGCTGATGTTGCCTGCAAAACTACATCGAAAACGGTTGAGAATTGACGTCTGAATTGACGTCTAAATGAATAACTTTTAATAATACTCAATCAAATTTCACACCAAGCTCATTAATAACTTCTGCAATAATTAATCAAACTTTCCCAAATTTACACGGAAGTTGCCGTAATACCAGGCGATGGCGCCTGCTAAACTACATCGAAAACGGTTGCGAATTGACGTCTGAATTGACGTCTAAATGAATAACTTTTAATAATACTCAATCAAATTTCACACCAAGCTCATTAATAACTTCTGCAATAATTAATCAAACTTTCCCAAATTTACACGGAAGTTGCCGTAATACCAGGCGATGGCGCCTGCTAAACTACATCGAAAACGGTTGAGAATTGACGTCTGAATTGACGTCTAAATGAATAACTTTTAATAATACTCAATCAAATTTCAAACCAATCTCATTAATACCTTCTGCAGTAATTAATCAAACTTCGCCAAATTTACAGGGAAGTTGCCGTAATAAAAGCTGATGTTGCCTGCAAAACTACATCGAAAACGGTTGAGAATTGACGTCTGAATCGACGTCTAAATGAATAACTTTTAATAATACTCAATCAAATTTCAAACCAATCTCATTAATAACTTCTGCAATAATTAATCAAACTTTCCCAAATTTACACGGAAGTTGCCGTAATACCAGGCGATGGTGCCTGCTAAACTACATAGAAAACAGTTGAGAAGTAACGTCTGAATTGACGTTTAAATGAATAACTTTTAATAATACCCAATCAAATTTCACAACAATCTCTTTAATAATTTTTGCAGTAATAAATCAAACTTCGCAAAGTTTACATTAATCAAACTTCGCCAAATTTACAGGGAAGTTGCCGTAATAACAGCCGCTGTTGCCTACAAAACTACATGGGAAACGGTTGAGATTTGACGTCTGAATTGACATCTAAATGAATAACTTTAAAAAAAAACTCAATCAAATTTCACACCAAGCTCATTATTAACTTCTGCAATAATTAATCTAACTTCGCCAAATTTACACTTAAGTTGCCGTAATACCAGCCGAGGGTGCCTGCAAAACTACATGGAAAACAGTTAAGAATTGACGTCTGAATTAACGTCTAAAGGAATAACTTTTAATAATACTCAATCAAATTTAACACCAATCTCATTAATAGTTTTTGCAGTAATTAATCAAACTTTCCCAAATTTACAGGGACGTTGCCGTAATACCAGCTGATGGTGCCTGCAAAACGACATGGAAAACAGTTAAGAATTGACGTCTGAATTGACGTCTAAATGAATAACTTTTAATAATACTCAATCAAATTTCACACCAATCTCATTAATAACTTATGCAGTAATTAATCAAACTTCGCCAAATTTACAGGGAAGTTGCCGTAATAAAAGCTGATGTTGCCTGCAAAACTACATAGAAAACGGATGAGAATTGACGTCTGAATTGACGTCTAAATGAATAACTTTTAATAATATTCCATCAAATTTCACACCAAGCTCATTAATAATTTTTGCAGTAATTAATCAAACTTCGCCAAATTTACAGGGAAGTTGCCGTAACACCAGCCGGTGGTGCCTGCAAAACTACATGGAAAACAATTAAGAATTGACGTCTGAATTGATGTCTAAATGAATAACTTTTAATAATACTCAATCAAATTATACACCAATCTCATTAATAACTTATGCAGTAATTAATCAAACTTCGCCAAATTTACAGGGAAGTTGCCGTAATAACAGCCAATGTTGCCTGCACAACTACATGGAAAATGGTTGAGAATTGACGTCTGAATTGACGTCTAAATGAATAACTTTTAATAATACTCAATCAAATTTCACACCAAGCTCATTAATAACTTCTACAATAATTAATCAAACTTTCCCAAGTTTATACGGAAGTTGCCGTAATACCAGGCGATGGCGCCTGCTAAACTACATCGAAAACGGTTGAGAATTGACGTCTGAATTGACGTCTAAATGAATAACTTTTAATAATACTCAATCAAATTGCAAACCAATCTCATTAATAACTTCTGCAGTAATTAATCAAACTTCGCCAAATTTACAGGGAAGTTGCCGTAATAAAAGCTGATGTTGCCTGCAAAACTACATCGAAAACGGTTGAGAATTGACGTCTGAATCGACGTCTAAATGAATAACTTTTAATAATACTCAATCAAATTTCAAACCAATCTCATTAATAACTTCTGCAATAATTAATCAAACTTTCCCAAATTTACACGGAAGTTGCCGTAATACCAGGCGATGGTGCCTGCTAAACTACATAGAAAACAGTTGAGAAGTGACGTCTGAATTGACGTTTAAATGAATAACTTTTAATAATACTCAATCAAATTTCACAACAATCTCTTTAATAATTTTTGCAGTAATAAATCAAACTTCGCAAAGTTTACATTAATCAAACTTCGCCAAATTTACAGGGAAGTTGCCGTAATAACAGCCGATGTTGCCTACAAAACTACATGGGAAACGGTTGAGATTTGACGTCTGAATTGACATCTAAATGAATAACTTTAAAAAAAACTCAATCAAATTTCACACCAAGCTCATTATTAACTTCTGCAATAATTAATCTAACTTCGCCAAATTTACACTTAAGTTGCCGTAATACCAGCCGATGGTGCCTGCAAAACTACATGGAAAACAGTTAAGAATTGACGTCTGAATTAACGTCTAAAGGAATAACTTTTAATAATACTCAATCAAATTTAACACCAATCTCATTAATAGTTTTTGCAGTAATTAATCAAACTTTCCCAAATTTACAGGGAAGTTGCCGTAATACCAGCTGATGGTGCCTGCAAAACGACATGGAAAACAGTTAAGAATTGACGTCTGAATTGACGTCTAAATGAATAACTTTTAATAATACTCAATCAAATTTCACACCAATCTCATTAATAACTTATGCAGTAATTAATCAAACTTCGCCAAATTTACAGGGAAGTTGCCGTAATAAAAGCTGATGTTGCCTGCAAAACTACATAGAAAACGGATGAGAATTGGCGTCTGAATTGACGTCTAAATGAATAACTTTTAATAATACTCCATCAAATTTCACACCAAGCTCATTAATAATTTTTGCAGTAATTAATCAAACTTCGCCAAATTTACAGGGAAGTTGCCGTAATACCAGCCGATGGTGCCTGCAAAACTACATGGAAAACAATTAAGAATTGACGTCTGAATTGACGTCTAAATGAATAACTTTTAATAATACTCAATCAAATTATACACCAATCTCATTAATAACTTATGCAGTAATTAATCAAACTTCGCCAAATTTACAGGGAAGTTGCCGTAATAACAGCCAATGTTGCCTGCACAACTACATGGAAAACGGTTGAGAATTGACGTCTGAATTGACGTCTAAATGAATAACTTTTAATAATACTCAATCAAATTTCACACCAATCTCATTAATAACTTATGCAGTAATTAATCAAACTTCGCCAAATTTACAGGGAAGTTGCCGTAATAACAGCCAATGGTGCCTGCAAAACTACATGGAAAACAGTTAAGAATTGACGTCTGAATTGACGTCTAAAGGAATAATGTTGAATAATACTCAATCAAATTTCACACCAATCTCAATAATAGTTTTTGCAGTAATTAATCAAACTTTCCCAAATTTACAGAGAAGTTGCCGTAATACCAGCTGATGGTGCCTGCAAAACTACATGGAAAACAGTTAAGAATTGACGTCTGAATTGACGTCTAAATGAATAACTTTTAATAATACTCAATCAAATTTTACACCAATCTCATTAACAACTTATGCAGTAATTAATCAAACTTCGCCAAATTTACAGGGAAGTTGCCGTAATAAAAGCTGATGTTGCCTGCAAAACTACATAGAAAACGGATGAGAATTGACGTCTGAAATGACGTCTAAATGAATAACTTTTAATAATACTCCATCAAATTTCACACCAAGCTCATTAATAATTTTTGCAGTAATTAATCAAACTTCGCCAAATTTACAGGGAAGTTGCCGTAATACCAGCCGATGGTGCCTGCAAAACTACATGGAAAACAATTAAGAATTGACGTCTGAATTGACGTCTAAATGAATAACTTTTAATAATACTCAATCAAATTTCACACCAATCTCATTAATACCTTTTGCAGTAATTAATCAAACTTCGCCAAATTTACAGGGAAGTTGTCGTAATAACAGCCAATGTTGCCTTCAAAACTACATGGAAAACGGTTGAGAATTGACGTCTGAATTGACGTCTAAATGAATAACTTTTAATAAAAGTCAATCAAATTTCACACCAAGCTCATTAATAATTTTTGCAGTAATTAATCAAACTTCGCCAAAATTACAGGGAAGTTGCCTTAATACCAGCCGATGGTGCCTGCAAAATTACATGGAAAACGGTTGAGAATTGACGTCTGGATTGACGTCTAAATGAATAACTTTTAATAATACTCCATCAAATTTTACACCAATCTCATTAATAATTTTTGCAGTAATTAATCAAACTTCGCCAAATTTACAGGGAAGTTGCCGTAATAAAAGCTGATGTTGCCTGCAAAACTACATGGAAAACAATTAAGAATTGACGTCTGAATTGACGTCTAAATGAATAACTTTTAATAATACTCAATCAAATTTTACACCAATCTCATTAATAACTTATCCAGTAATTAATCAAACTTCGCCAAATTTACAGGGAAGTTGCCGTAATACCAGCCGATGGTGCCTGCAAAACTACATGGAAAACAGTTAAGAATTGACGTCTGAATTGACGTCTAAATGAATAACTTTTAATAATACTCCATCAAATTTCACACCAAGCTCATTAATAATTTTTGCAGTAATTAATCAAACTTCGCCAAATTTACAGGGAAGTTGCCGTAATACCAGCCGATGGTGCCTGCAAAACTACATGGAAAACAATTAAGAATTGACGTCTGAATTGACGTCTAAATGAATAACTTTTAATAATACTCAATCAAATTTTACACCAATCTCATTAATAACTTATGCAGTAATTAATCAAACTTCGCCAAATTTACAGGGAAGTTGCCGTAATACCAGCCGATGGTGCCTGCAAAATTACATGGAAAACGGTTGAGAATTGACGTCTGAATTGACGTCTAAATGAATAACTTTTAATAATAGTTAATCTAATTTCACACCAAGCTCATTAATAATTTTTGCAGTAATTAATCAAACTTCGCCAAATTTACAGGGAAGTTGCCGTAATACCAGCCGATGGTGCCTGCAAAACTACATGGAAAACAGTTAAGAATTGACGTCTGAATTGACGTCTAAATGAATAACTTTTAATAATACTCAATCAAATTTTACACCAATCTCATTAATAACTTATGCAGTAATTAATCAAACTTCGCCAAATTTACAGGGAAGTTGCCGTAATAAAAGCTGATGTTGCCTGCAAAACTACATAGAAAACGGTTGAGAATTGACGTCTGAATTGACGTCTAAATGAGTAACTTTTAATAATACCCAATCAAATTTCATACCAATCTCATTAATAACTTTTGCAGTAATTAATCACACTTAGCCAAATTTACAGGGCAGTTGCCGTAATACCAGCCGATGGTGCCTGCAAAATTACATGGAAAACGGTTGAGAATTAACGTCTGAATTGACGTCTAAATGAATAACTTTTGATAATACTCAATCAAATTTCACACCAAGCTCATTAATAACTTCTGCAATAATTAATCGAACTTCGCCAAATTCACACGGAAGTTGCCGTAATACCAGCCGATGGTGCCTGCAAAACTACATCGAAAACGGTTGAGAATTGACGTCTAAATTGACGTCTAAATGAATAACTTTTAATAATACTCAATCAAATTTCACACCAAGCTCATTAATAACTTCTACAATAATTAATCAAACTTTCCCAAGTTTATACGGAAGTTGCCGTAATACCAGGCGATGGCGCCTGCTAAACTACATCGAAAACGGTTGAGAATTGACGTCTGAATTGACGTCTAAATGAATAACTTTTAATAATACTCAATCAAATTTCAAACCAATCTCATTAATAACTTCTGCAGTAATTAATCAAACTTCGCCAAATTTACAGGGAAGTTGCCGTAATAAAAGCTGATGTTGCCTGCAAAACTACATCGAAAACGGTTGAGAATTGACGTCTGAATCGACGTCTAAATGAATAACTTTTAATAATACTCAATCAAATTTCAAACCAATCTCATTAATAACTTCTGCAATAATTAATCAAACTTTCCCAAATTTACACGGAAGTTGCCGTAATACCAGGCGATGGTGCCTGCTAAACTACATAGAAAACAGTTGAGAAGTGACGTCTGAATTGACGTTTAAATGAATAACTTTTAATAATACTCAATCAAATTTCACAACAATCTCTTTAATAATTTTTGCAGTAATAAATCAAACTTCGCAAAGTTTACATTAATCAAACTTCGCCAAATTTACAGGGAAGTTGCCGTAATAACAGCCGATGTTGCCTACAAAACTACATGGGAAACGGTTGAGATTTGACGTCTGAATTGACATCTAAATGAATAACTTTAAAAAAAAACTCAATCAAATTTCGCACCAAGCTCATTATCAACTTCTGCAATAATTAATCTAACTTCGCCAAATTTACACTTAAGTTGCCGTAATACCAGCCGATGGTGCCTGCAAAACTACATGGAAAACAGTTAAGAATTGACGTCTGAATTGACGTCTAAAGGAATAATGTTTATTAATACTCAATCAAATTTCACACCAATCTCAATAATAGTTTTTGCAGTAATTAATCAAACTTTCCCAAATTTACAGGGAAGTTGCCGTAATACCAGCTGATGGTGCCTGCAAAACTACATGGAAAACAGTTAAGAATTGACGTCTGAATTGACGTCTAAATGAATAACTTTTAATAATACTCAATCAAATTTTACACCAATCTCATTAACAACTTATGCAGTAATTAATCAAGCTTCGCCAAATTTACAGGGAAGTTGCCGTAATAAAAGCTGATGTTGCCTGCAAAACTACATAGAAAACGGATGAGAATTGACGTCTGAATTGACGTCTAAATGAATAACTTTTAATAATACTCCATCAAATTTCACACCAAGCTCATTAATAATTTTTGCAGTAATTAATCAAACTTCGCCAAATTTACAGGGAAGTTGCCGTAATACCAGCCGATGGTGCCTGCAAAACTACATGGAAAACAATTAAGAATTGACGTCTGAATTGACGTCTAAATGAATAACTTTTAATAATACTCAATCAAATTTCACACCAATCTCTTTAATACCTTTTGTAGTAATTAATCAAACTTCGCCAAATTTACAGGGAAGTTGTCGTAATAACAGCCAATGTTGCCTTCAAAACTACATGGAAAACGGTTGAGAATTGACGTCTGAATTGACGTCTAAATGAATAACTTTTAATAAAAGTCAATCAAATTTCACACCAAGCTCATTAATAATTTTTGCAGTAATTAATCAAACTTCGCCAAATTTACAGGGAAGTTGCCTTAATGCCAGCCGATGGTGCCTGCAAAATTATATGGAAAACGGTTGAGAATTGACGTCTGGATTGACGTCTAAATGAATAACTTTTAATAATACTCAATCAAATTTTACACCAATCTCATTAATAACTTATGCAGTAATTAATCAAACTTCGCCAAATTTACAGGGAAGTTGCCATAATAAAAGCTGATGTTGCCTTCAAAACTACATGGAAAACGGTTAAGAATTGACGTCTGGATTGACGTCTAAATGAATAACTTTTAATAATACTCAATCAAATTTCAAACCCATCTCTTTGATAACTTTTGCAGTAATTAATCAAACTTCGCCAAATTTACAGGGAAGTTGCCGTAATACCAGCCGATGGTGCCTGCAAAACTACATGGAAAACAGTTAAGAATTGACGTCTGAATTGACGTCTAAATGAATAACTTTTAATAATTCTCAATCAAATTTCACACCAATCTAATTAATAACTTTTGCAGTAAATAATCAAACTTCGCCAAATTTACCGGGAAGTACCGTAATAACAGCCGATGGTGCCTGCAAAATTACATGGAAAACGGTTGAGAATTGACGTCTGAATTGACGTCTAAATGAATAACTTTTAATAATACTCAATCAAATTTCACACCCATCTCTTTGATAACTTTTGCAGTAATTAATCAAACTTCGCCAAATTTACAGGGAAGTTGCCGTAATACCAGCCGATGGTGCCTGCAAAACTACATGGAAAACAGTTAAGAATTGACGTCTGAATTGACGTCTAAATTAATAACTTTTAATAATACTCAATCAAATTTTACACCAATCTCATTAATAACTTATGCAGTAATAAATCAAACTTCGCCAAATTTACAGAGAAGTTGCCGTAATAAAAGCTGATGTTGCCTGCAAAACTACATAGAAAACGGTTGAGAATTGACGTCTGAATTGACGTCTAAATGAGTAACTTTTAATAATACCCAATCAAATTTCACACCAATCTCATTAATAACTTTTGCAGTAATTAATCACACTTCGCCAAATTTACAGGGCAGTTGCCGTAATACCAGCCGATGGTGCCTGCAAAATTACATGGAAAACGGTTGAGAATTAACGTCTGAATTGACGTCTAAATGAATAACTTTTGATAATACTCAATCAAATTTCACGCCAAGCTCATTAATAACTTCTGCAATAATTAATCAAACTTCGCCAAATTCACACGGAAGTTGCCGTTATACCAGCCGATGGTGCCTGCAAAACTACATCGAAAACGGTTGAGAATTGACGTCTGAATTTACGTCTAAATTAATAACTTTTAATAATACTCAATCAAATTTCACACCAAGCTCATTAATAACTTCTGCAATAATTAATCAAACTTTCCCAAATTTACACGGAAGTTGCCGTAATACCAGGCGATGGCGCCTGCTAAACTGCAGCGAAAACGGTTGAGAATTGACGTCTGAATTGACGTCTAAATGAATAACTTTTAATAATACTCAATCAAATTTCACACCAAGCTCATTAATAACTTCTGCAATAATTAATCAAACTTTCCCAAATTTACACGGAAGTTGCCGTAATACCAGGCGATGGTGCCTGCTAAACTACATAGAAAACAGTTTAGAAGTGACGTCTGAATTGACGTTTAAATGAATAATACTCAATCAAATTTCACAACAATCTCTTTAATAATTTTTGCAGTAATAAATCAAACTTCGCAAAGTTTACATTAATCAAACTTCGCCAAATTTACAGGGAAGTTGCCGTAATAACAGCCGATGTTGCCTACAAAACTACATGAGAAACGGTTGAGAATTGACGTCTGAATTGACGTCTAAATGAATAACTTTTAAAAAAAACTCAATCAAATTTCACACCAAGCTCATTATTAACTTCTGCAATAATTAATCTAACTTCGCCAAATTTGCACTTAAGTTGCCGTAATACCAGCCGATGGTGCCTGCAAAACTACATGGAAAACAGTTAAGAATTGACGTCTGAATTAACGTCTAAAGGAATAACTTTTAATAATACTCAATCAAATTTAACACCAATCTCATTAATAGTTTTTGCAGTAATTAATCAAACTTTCCCAAATTTACAGGGAAGTTGCCGTAATACCAGCTGATGGTGCCTGCAAAACTACATGGAAAACAGTTAAGAATTGACGTCTGAATTGACGTCTAAATGAATAACTTTTAATAATACTTAATCAAATTTCACACCAATCTCATTAATAACTTATGCGGTAATTAATCAAACTTCGCCAAATTTACAGGGAAGTTGCCGTAATAAAAGCTGATGTTGCCTGCAAAACTACATAGAAAACGGATGAGAATTGACGTCTGAATTGACGTCTAAATGAATAACTTTTAATAATACACCATCAAATTTCACACCAAGCTCATTAATAATTTTTGCAGTAATTAATCAAACTTCGCCAAAATTACAGGGAAGTTGCCGTAATACCAGCCGATGGTGCCTGCAAAACTACATGGAAAACAATTAAGAATTGACGTCTGAATTGACGTCTAAATGAATAACTTTTAATAATACTCAATCAAATTATACACCAATCTCATTAATAACTTATGCAGTAATTAATCAAACTTCGCCAAATTTACAGGGAAGTTGCCGTAATAACAGCCAATGTTGCTTGCACACTACATGGAAAACGGTTGAGAATTGACGTCTGAATTGACGTCTAAATGAATAACTTTTAATAATACTCAATCAAATTTCACACCAATCTCATTAATAACTTATGCAGTAATACATCAAACTTCGCCAAATTTACAGGGAAGTTGCCGTAATAACAGCCAATGGTGCCTGCAAAACTACATGGAAAACAGTTAAGAATTGACGTCTGAATTGACGTCTAAAGGAATAATGTTTAATAATACTCAATCAAATTTCACACCAATCTCAATAATAGTTTTTGCAGTAATTAATCAAACTTTCCCAAATTTACAGGGAAGTTGCCGTAATACCAGCTGATGGTGCCTGCAAAACTACATGGAAAACAGTTAAGAATTGACGTCTGAATTGACGTCTAAATGAATAACTTTTAATAATACTCAATCAAATTTTACACCAATCTCATTAACAACTTATGCAGTAATTAATCAAACTTCGCCAAATTTACAGGGAAGTTGCCGTAATAAAAGCTGATGTTGCCTGCAAAACTACATGGAAAACAATTAAGAATTGACGTCTGAATAGACGTCTAAATGAATAACTTTTAATAATACTTAATCAAATTTTACACCAATCTCATTAATAACTTATGCAGTAATTAATCAAACTTCGCCAAATTTACAGGGAAGTTGCCGTAATACCAGCCGATCGTGCCTGCAAAATTACATGGAAAACGGTTGAGAATTGACGTCTGAATTGACGTCTAAATGAATAACTTTTAATAATACTCAATCAAATTTCACACCAATCTCAATAATAGCTTTTGCAGTAATTAATCAAACTTTCCCAAATTTACAGGGAAGTTGCCGTAATACCAGCTGATGGTGCCTGCAAAACTACATGGAAAACAGTTAAGAATTGACGTCTGAATTGACGTCTAAATGAATAACTTTTAATAATACTCAATCAAATTTTACACCAATCTCATTAACAACTTATGCAGTAATTAATCAAACTTCGCCAAATTTACAGGGAAGTTGCCGTAATAAAAGCTGATGTTGCCTGCAAAACTACATGGAAAACAATTAAGAATTGACGTCTGAATTGACGTCTAAATGAATAACTTTTAATAATACTCAATCAAATTTTACACCAATCTCATTAATAACTTACGCAGTAATTAATCAAACTTCGCCAAATTTACAGGGAAGTTGCTGTAATACCAGCCGATGGTGCCTGCAAAATTACATGGAAAACGGTTGAGAATTGACGTCTGAATTGACGTCTAAAAGAATAACTTTTAATAATACTCCATCAAATTTCACACCAAGCTCATTAATAATTTTTGCAGTAATTAATCAAACTTCACCAAATTTACAGGGAAGTTGCCGTAATACCAGCCGATGGTGCCTGCAAAACTACATGGAAAACAATTAAGAATTGACATCTGAATTGACGTCTAAATGAATAACTTTTAATAATACTCAATCAAATTTTACACCAATCTCATTAATAACTTATGCAGTAATTAATCAAACTTCGCCAAATTTACAGGGAAGTTGCCGTAATACCAGCCGATGGTGCCTGCAAAATTACATGGAAAACAGTTGAGAATTGACGTCTGAATTGACGTCTAAATGAATAACTTTTAATAATACTCAATCAAATTTCACACCAATCTCATTAATAACTTATGCAGTAATTAATCAAACTTCGCCAAATTTACAGGGAAGTTGCCGTAATAACAGCCAATGTTGCCTGCACAACTACATGGAAAACGGTTTAGAATTGACGTCTGAATTGACGTCTAAATGAATAACTTTTAATAATAGTTAATCAAATTTCACACCAAGCTCATTAATAATTTTTGCAGTAATTAATCAAACTTCGCCAAATTTACAGGGAAGTTGCCGTAATACCAGCCGATGGTGCCTGCAAAACTACATGGAAAACAGTTAAGAATTGACGTCTGAATTGACGTCTAAATGAATAACTTTTAATAATACTCAATCAAATTTTACACCAATCTCATTAATAACTTATGCAGTAATTAATCAAACTTCGCCAACTTTACAGGGAAGTTGCCGTAATGAAAGCTGATGTTGCCTGCAAAACTACATAGAAAACGGTTGAGAATTGACGTCTGAATTGACGTCTAAATGAGTAACTTTTAATAATACCCAATCAAATTTCACACCAATCTCTTTAATAACTTTTGCAGTAATTAATCAAACTTCGCCAAATTTACAGGGAAGTTGCCGTAATAACAGCCAATGTTGCCTGCAAAACTACATGGAAAACGGTTGAGAATTGACGTCTTAATTCACGTCTAAATGAATAACTTTTAATAATACTCAATCAAATTTCACACCAAGCTCATTAATAATTTTTGCAGTAATTAATCAAACTTCGCCAAATTTACAGGGAAGTTGTCGTGGTATCAGCCGATGGTGCCTGCAAAACTACATGGAAAACAGTTAAGAATTGACGTCTGAATTGACGTCTAAATGAATAACTTTTAATAATACTCAATCAAATTTCACACCAATCTCATTAATAACTTTTGCAGTAAATAATCAAACTTCGCCAAATTTACAGGGAAGTTGCCGTAATAGCAGCCAATGTTGCCTGCAAAATTACATGGAAAACGGTTGAGAATTGACGTCTGAATTGACGTCTAAATGAATAACTTTTAATAATACTCCATCAAATTTCACACCAAGCTCATTAATAATTTTTGCAGTAATTAATCAAACTTCGCCAAATTTACAGGGAAGTTGCCGTAATACCAGCCGATGGTGCCTGCAAAACTACATGGAAAACAGTTAAGAATTGACGTCTGAATTGACGTCTAAATGAATAACTTTTAATAATACTCAATCAAATTTTACACCAATCTCATTAATAACTTATGCAGTAATTAATAAAACTTCGCCAAATTTACAGGGAAGTTGCCGTAATACCAGCCGATGGTGCCTGCAAAATTACATGGAAAACGGTTGAGAATTGACGTCTGAATTGACGTCTAAATGAATAACTTTTAATAATACTCAATCAAATTTAACACCAATCTCATTAATAACTTATGCAGTAATTAATCAAACTTCGCCAAATTTACAGGGAAGTTGCCGTAATAACAGCCAATGTTGCCTGCACAACTACATGGAAAACGGTTTAGAATTGACGTCTGAATTGTCGTCTAAATGAATAACTTTTAATAATAGTTAATCAAATTTCACACCAAGCTCATTAATAATTTTTGCAGTAATTAATCAAACTTCGCCAAATTTACAGGGAAGTTGCCGTAATACCAGCCGATAGTGCCTGCAAAACTACATGGAAAACAGTTAAGAATTGACGTCTGAATTGACGTCTAAATGAATAACTTTTAATAATACTCAATCAAATTTTACACCAATCTCATTAATAACTTATGCAGTAATTAATCAAACTTCGCCAAATTTACAGGGAAGTTGCCGTAATAAAAGCTGATGTTGCCTGCAAAACTACATAGAAAACGGTTGAGAATTGACGTCTGAATTGACGTCTAAATGAGTAACTTTTAATAATACCCAATCAAATTTCACACCAATCTCATTAATAACTTTTGCAGTAATTAATCACACTTCGCCAAATTTACAGGGCAGTTGCCGTAATACCAGCCGATGGTGCCTGCAAAATTACATGGAAAACGGTTGAGAATTAATGTCTGAATTGACGTCTAAGTGAATAACTTTTGATAATACTCAATCAAATTTCACACCAAGCTCATTAATAACTTCTGCAATAATTAATCAAACTTCGCCAAATTCACACGGAAGTTGCCGTAATACCAGCCAATGGTGCCTGCAAAACTACATCGAAAACGGTTGAGAATTGACGTCTGAATTGACGTCTAAATGAATAACTTTTAATAATACTCAATCAAATTTCACACCAAGCTCATTAATAACTTCTGCAATAATTAATAAAACATTCCCAAATTTACACGGAAGTTGCCGTAATACCAGGCGATGGTGCCTGCTAAACTACATCGAAAACGGTTGAGAATTGACGTCTGAATTGACGTCTAAATGAATAACTTTTAATAATACTCAATCAAATTTCACACCAATCTCTTTAATAACTTTTGCAGTAATTAATCAAACTTTCCCAAATTTACAGGGAAGTTGCCGTAATACCAGCTGATGGTGCCTGCAAAACTACATGGAAAACAGTTAAGAATTGACGTCTGAATTGACGTCTAAATGAATAACTTTTAATAATACTCAATCAAATTTTACACCAATCTCATTGACAACTTATGCAGTAATTAATCAAACTTCGCCAAATTTACAGGGAAGTTGCCGTAATAAAAGCTGATGTTGCCTGCAAAACTACATGGAAAACAATTAAGAATTGACGTCTGAATTGACGTCTAAATGAATAACTTTTAATAATACTCAATCAAATTTTACACCAATCTCATTAATAACTTATGCAGTAATTAATCAAACTTCGCCAAATTTACAGGGAAGTTGCCGTAATACCAGCCGATGGTGCCTGCAAAATTACATGGAAAACGGTTGAGAATTGACGTCTGAATTGACGTCTAAAAGAATAACTTTTAATAATACTCCATCAAATTTCACACCAAGCTCATTAATAATTTTTGCAGTAATTAATCAAACTTCACCAAATTTACAGGGAAGTTGCCGTAATACCAGCCGATGGTGCCTGCAAAACTACATGGAAAACAATTAAGAATTGACGTCTGAATTGACGTCTAAATGAATAACTTTTAATAATACTCAATCAAATTTTACACCAATCTCATTAATAACTTATGCAGTAATTAATCAAACTTCGCCAAATTTACAGGGAAGTTGCCGTAATACCAGCCGATGGTGCCTGCAAAATTACATGGAAAACAGTTGAGAATTGACGTCTGAATTGACGTCTAAATGAATAACTTTTAATAATACTCAATCAAATTTCACACCAATCTCATTAATAACTTATGCAGTAATTAATCAAACTTCGCCAAATTTACAGGGAAGTTGCCGTAATAACAGCCAATGTTGCCTGCACAACTACATGGAAAACGGTTTAGAATTGACGTCTGAATTGACGTCTAAATGAATAACTTTTAATAATAGTTAATCAAATTTCACACCAAGCTCATTAATAATTTTTGCAGTAATTAATCAAACTTCGCCAAATTTACAGGGAAGTTGCCGTAATACCAGCCGATGGTGCCTGCAAAACTACATGGAAAACAGTTAAGAATTGACGTCTGAATTGACGTCTAAATGAATAACTTTTAATAATACTCAATCAAATTTTACACCAATCTCATTAATAACTTATGCAGTAATTAATCAAACTTCGCCAACTTTACAGGGAAGTTGCCGTAATGAAAGCTGATGTTGCCTGCAAAACTACATAGAAAACGGTTGAGAATTGACGTCTGAATTGACGTCTAAATGAGTAACTTTTAATAATACCCAATCAAATTTCACACCAATCTCTTTAATAACTTTTGCAGTAATTAATCAAACTTCGCCAAATTTACAGGGAAGTTGCCGTAATAACAGCCAATGTTGCCTGCAAAACTACATGGAAAACGGTTGAGAATTGACGTCTTAATTCACGTCTAAATGAATAACTTTTAATAATACTCAATCAAATTTCACACCAAGCTCATTAATAATTTTTGCAGTAATTAATCAAACTTCGCCAAATTTACAGGGAAGTTGTCGTGGTATCAGCCGATGGTGCCTGCAAAACTACATGGAAAACAGTTAAGAATTGACGTCTGAATTGACGTCTAAATGAATAACTTTTAATAATACTCAATCAAATTTCACACCAATCTCATTAATAACTTTTGCAGTAAATAATCAAACTTCGCCAAATTTACAGGGAAGTTGCCGTAATAGCAGCCAATGTTGCCTGCAAAATTACATGGAAAACGGTTGAGAATTGACGTCTGAATTGACGTCTAAATGAATAACTTTTAATAATACTCCATCAAATTTCACACCAAGCTCATTAATAATTTTTGCAGTAATTAATCAAACTTCGCCAAATTTACAGGGAAGTTGCCGTAATACCAGCCGATGGTGCCTGCAAAACTACATGGAAAACAGTTAAGAATTGACGTCTGAATTGACGTCTAAATGAATAACTTTTAATAATACTCAATCAAATTTTACACCAATCTCATTAATAACTTATGCAGTAATTAATAAAACTTCGCCAAATTTACAGGGAAGTTGCCGTAATACCAGCCGATGGTGCCTGCAAAATTACATGGAAAACGGTTGAGAATTGACGTCTGAATTGACGTCTAAATGAATAACTTTTAATAATACTCAATCAAATTTCACACCAATCTCATTAATAACTTATGCAGTAATTAATCAAACTTCGCCAAATTTACAGGGAAGTTGCCGTAATAACAGCCAATGTTGCCTGCACAACTACATGGAAAACGGTTTAGAATTGACGTCTGAATTGACGTCTAAATGAATAACTTTTAATAATAGTTAATCAAATTTCACACCAAGCTCATTAATAATTTTTGCAGTAATTAATCAAACTTCGCCAAATTTACAGGGAAGTTGCCGTAATACCAGCCGATAGTGCCTGCAAAACTACATGGAAAACAGTTAAGAATTGACGTCTGAATTGACGTCTAAATGAATAACTTTTAATAATACTCAATCAAATTTTACACCAATCTCATTAATAACTTATGCAGTAATTAATCAAACTTCGCCAAATTTACAGGGAAGTTGCCGTAATAAAAGCTGATGTTGCCTGCAAAACTACATAGAAAACGGTTGAGAATTGACGTCTGAATTGACGTCTAAATGAGTAACTTTTAATAATACCCAATCAAATTTCACACCAATCTCATTAATAACTTTTGCAGTAATTAATCACACTTCGCCAAATTTACAGGGCAGTTGCCGTAATACCAGCCGATGGTGCCTGCAAAATTACATGGAAAACGGTTGAGAATTAATGTCTGAATTGACGTCTAAATGAATAACTTTTGATAATACTCAATCAAATTTCACACCAAGCTCATTAATAACTTCTGCAATAATTAATCAAACTTCGCCAAATTCACACGGAAGTTGCCGTAATACCAGCCAATGGTGCCTGCAAAACTACATCGAAAACGGTTGAGAATTGACGTCTGAATTGACGTCTAAATGAATAACTTTTAATAATACTCAATCAAATTTCACACCAAGCTCATTAATAACTTCTGCAATAATTAATAAAACATTCCCAAATTTACACGGAAGTTGCCGTAATACCAGGCGATGGTGCCTGCTAAACTACATCGAAAACGGTTGAGAATTGACGTCTGAATTGACGTCTAAATGAATAACTTTTAATAATACTCAATCAAATTTCAAACCAATCTCATTAATAACTTCTGCAATAATTAATCAAACTTTCCCAAATTTACACGGAAGTTGCCGTAATACCAGGCGATGGTGCCTGCTAAACTACATAGAAAACAGTTGAGAAGTGACGTTTGAATTGACGTTTAAATGAATAACTTTTAATAATACTCAATCAAATTTCACAACAATCTCTTTAATAATTTTTGCAGTAATAAATCAAACTTCGCAAAGTTTACATTAATCAAACTTCGCCAAATTTACAGGGAAGTTGCCGTAATAACAGCCGATGTTGCCTACAAAACTACATGGGAAACGGTTGAGAATTGACGTCTGAATTGACGTCTAAATGAATAACTTTAAAAAAAAACTCAATCAAATTTCACACCAAGCTCATTATTAACTTCTGCAATAATTAATCTAACTTCGCCAAATTTACACTTAAGTTGCCGTAATACCAGCCGATGGTGCCTGCAAAACTACATGTAAAACAGTTAAGAATTGACGTCTGAATTAACGTCTAAAGGAATAACTTTTAATAATACTCAATCAAATTTAACACCAATCTCATTAATAGTTTTTGCAGTAATTAATCAAACTTCGCCAAATTTACAGGGAAGTTGCCGTAATACCAGCCGATGGTGCCTGCAAAATTACATTGAAAACGGTTGAGAATTGACGTCTGAATTGACGTCTAAATGAATAACTTTTAATAATACTCCATCAAATTTCACACCAAGCTCATTAATAATTTTTGCAGTAATTAATCAAACTTCGCCAAATTTACAGGGAAGTTGCCGTAATACCAGCCGATGGTGCCTGCAAAACTACATGGAAAACAATTAAGAATTGACGTCTGAATTGACGTCTAAATGAATAACTTTTAATAATACTCAATCACATTTTACACCAATATCATTAATAACTTATGCAGTAATTAATCAAACTTCGCCAAATTTACAGGGAAGTTGCCGTAATACCAGCCGATGGTGCCTGCAAAATTACATGGAAAACGGTTGAGAATTGACGTCTGAATTGACGTCTAAATGAATAACTTTTAATAATACTCAATCAAATTTCACACCAATCTCATTAATAACTTATGCAGTAATTAATCAGACTTCGCCAAATTTACAGGGAAGTTGCCGTAATACCAGCCGATAGTGCCTGCACAACTACATGGAAAACGGTTTAGAATTGACGTCTGAATTGACGTCTAAATGAATAACTTTTAATAATAGTTAATCAAATTTCACACCAAGCTCATTAATATTTTTTGCAGTAATTAATCAAACTTCGCCAAATTTACAGGGAAGTTGCCGTAATACCAGCCGATGGTGCCTGCAAAACTACATGGAAAACAGTTAAGAATTGACGTCTGAATTGACGTCTAAATGAATAACTTTTAATAATACTCAATCAAATTTTACACCAATCTCATTAATAACTTATGCAGTAATTAATCAAACTTCGCCAAATTTACAGGGAAGTTGCCGTAATAAAAGCTGATGTTGCCTGCAAAACTACATAGAAAACGGTTGAGAATTGACGCCTGAATTGACGTCTAAATGAGTAACTTTTAATAATACCCAATCAAATTTCACACCAATCTCATTAATAACTTTTGCAGTAATTAATCACACTTCGCCAAATTTACAGGGCAGTTGCCGTAATACCAGCCGATGGTGCCTGCAAAATTACATGGAAAACGGTTGAGAATTAACGTCTGAATTGACGTCTAAATGAATAACTTTTAATAATACCCAATCAAATTTCACACCAATCTCATTAATAACTTTTGCAGTAATTAATCACACTTCGCCAAATTTACAGGGCAGTTGCCGTAATACCAGCCGATGGTGCCTGCAAAATTACATGGAAAACGGTTGAGAATTAACGTCTGAATTGACGTCTAAATGAATAACTTTTGATAATACTCAATCAAATTTCACACCAAGCTCATTAATAACTTCTGCAATAATTAATCAAACTTCGCCAAATTCACACGGAAGTTGCCGTAATACCAGCCGATGGTGCCTGCAAAACTACATCGAAAACGGTTGAGAATTGACGTCTGAATTGACGTCTAAATGAATAACTTTTAATAATACTCAATCAAATTTTACACCAATCTCATTAATAACTTATGCAGTAATTAATCAAACTTCGCCAACATTACAGGGAAGTTGCCGTAATGAAAGCTGATGTTGCCTGCAAAACTACATAGAAAACGGTTGAGAATTGACGTCTGAATTGACGTCTAAATGAGTAACTTTTAATAATACCCAATCAAATTTCACACCAATCTCTTTAATAACTTTTGCAATAATCAATCAAACTTTCCCAAATTTACACGGAAGTTGCCGTAATACCAGGCGATGGTGCCTGCTAAACTACATAGAAAACAGTTGAGAAGTGACGTCTGAATTGACGTTTAAATGAATAACTTTTAATAATACTCAATCAAATTTCACAACAATCTCTTTAATAATTTTTGCAGTAATAAATCAAACTTCGCAAAGTTTACATTAATCAAACTTCGCCAAATTTACAGGGAAGTTGCCGTAATAACAGCCGATGTTGCCTACAAAACTACATGGGAAACGGTTGAGAATTGACGTCTGAATTGACGTCTAAATGAATAACTTTAAAAAAAAACTCAATCAAATTTCACACCAAGCTCATTATTAACTTCTGCAATAATTAATCTAACTTCGCCAAATTTACATTTAAGTTACCGTAATACCAGCCGATGGTGCCTGCAAAACTACATGGAAAACAGTTAAGAATTGACGTCTGAATTAACGTCTAAAGGAATAACTTTTAATAATACTCAATCAAATTTAACACCAATCTCATTAATAGTTTTTGCAGTAATTAATCAAACTTTCCCAAATTTACAGGGAAGTTGCCGTAATACCAGCTGATGGTGCCTGCAAAACTACATGGAAAACAGTTAAGAATTGACGTCTGAATTGACGTCTAAATGAATAACTTTTAATAATACTCAATCAAATTTCACACCAATCTCATTAATAACTTATGCAGTAATTAATCAAACTTCGCCAAATTTACAGGGACGTTGCCGTAATAAAAGCTGATGTTGCCTGCAAAACTACATAGAAAACGGATGAGAATTGACGTCTGAATTGACGTCTAAATGAATAACTTTTAATAATACTCCATCAAATTTCACACCAAGCTCATTAATAATTTTTGCAGTAATTAATCAAACTTCGCCAAATTTACAGGGAAGTTGCCGTAATACCAGCCGATGGTGCCTGCAAAACTACATGGAAAACAATTAAGAATTGACGTCTGAATTGACGTCTAAATGAATAACTTTTAAAAAAAACTCAATCAAATTTCACACCAAGCTCATTATTAACTTCTGCAATAATTAATCTAACTTCGCCAAATTTACACTTAAGTTACCGTAATACCAGCCGATGGTGCCTGCAAAACTACATGGAAAACAATTAAGAATTGACGTCTGAATTGACGTCTGAATGAATAACTTTTAATAATACTCAATCAAATTTCACACCAATCTCTTTAATACCTTTTGTAGTAATTAATCAAACTTCGCCAAATTTACAGGGAAGTTGTCGTAATAACAGCCAATGTTGCCTGCAAAACTACATGGAAAACGGTTGAGAATTGACGTCTGAATTGACGTCTAAATGAATAACTTTTAATAAAAGTCAATCAAATTTCACACCAAGCTCATTAATAATTTTTGCAGTAATTAATCAAACTTCGCCAAATTTACAGGGAAGTTGCCTTAATACCAGCCGATGGTGCCTGCAAAATTACATGGAAAACGGTTGAGAATTGACGTCTGGATTGACGTCTAAATGAATAACTTTTAATAATACTCAATCAAATTTCACACCAATCTCTTTAATAACTTTTGCAGTAATTAATCAAACCTCGCCAAATTTACAAGGAAGTTGCCGTAATACCAGCCGATGGTGCCTGCAAAACTACATGGGAAACAGTTAAGAATTGACGTCTGAATTGACGTCTAAATGAATAACTTTTAATAATACTTAATCAAATTTTACACCAATCTCATTAATAACTTATGCAGTAATTAATCAAACTTCGCCAAATTTACAGGGAAGTTGCCGTAATAAAAGCTGATGTTGCCTTCAAAACTACATGGAAAACGGTTAAAAATTGACGTCTGGATTGACGTCTAAATGAATAACTTTTAATAATACTCAATCAAATTTCAAACCCATCTCTTTGATAACTTTTGCAGTAATTAATCAAACTTCGCCAAATTTACAGGGAAGTTGCCGTAATACCAGCCGATGGTGCCTGCAAAACTACATGGAAAACAGTTAAGAATTGACGTCTGAATTGACGTCTAAATGAATAACTTTTAATAATACTCAATCAAATTTCACACCAATCTCATTAATAAACTTTTGCAGTAAATAATCAAACTTCGCCAAATTTACCGGGAAGTACCGTAATAACAGCCGATGGTGCCTGCAAAATTACATGGAAAACGGTTGAGAATTGACGTCTGAATTGACGTCTAAATGAATAACTTTTAATAATACTCAATCAAATTTCACACCCATCTCTTTGATAACTTTTGCAGTAATTAATCAAACTTCGCCAAATTTCAGGGCAGTTGCCGTAATACCAGCCGATGGTGCCTGCAAAATTACATGGAAAACGGTTGAGAATTAACGTCTGAATTGACGTCTAAATGAATAACTTTTGATAATACTCAATCAAATTTCACACCAAGCTTATTAATAACTTCTGCAATAATTAATCAAACTTCGCCAAATTCACACGGAAGTTGCCGTAATACCAGCCGATGGTGCCTGCAAAACTACATCGAAAACGGTTGAGAATTGACGTCTGAATTTACGTCTAAATTAATAACTTTTAATAATACTCAATCAAATTTCACACCAACCTCATTAATAACTTCTGCAATAATTAATCTAACTTCGCCAAATTTACACTTAAGTTGCCGTAATACCAGCCGATGGTGCCTGCAAAACTACATGGAAAACAGTTAAGAATTGACGTCTGAATTAACGTCTAAAGGAATAACTTTTAATAATACTCAATCAAATTTAACACCAATCTCATTAATAGTTTTTGCATAATTAATCAAACTTTCTCAAATTTACAGGGAAGCTGCCGTAATACCAGCTGATGGTGCCTGCAAAACTACATGGAAAACAGTTAAGAATTGACGTCTGAATTGACGTCTAAATGAATAACTTTTAATAATACTCAATCAAATTTCACACCAATCTCATTAATAACTTATGCAGTAATTAATCAAACTTTGCCAAATTTACAGGGAAGTTGCCGTAATAAAAGCTGATGTTGCCTGCAAAACTACATAGAAAACGGATGAGAATTGACGTCTGAATTGACGTCTAAATGAATAACTTTTAATAATACTCCATCAAATTTCACACCAAGCTCATTAATAATTTTTGCAGTAATTAATCAAACTTCGCCAAATTTACAGGGAAGTTGCCGTAATACCAGCCGATGGCGCCTGCAAAGCTACATGGAAAACAATTAAGAATTGACGTCTGAATTGACGTCTAAATGAATAACTTTTAATAATACTCAATCAAATTATACACCAATCTCATTAATAACTTATGCAGTAATTAATCAAACTTCGCCAAATTTACAGGGAAGTTGCCGTAATAACAGCCAATGGTGCCTGCAAAACTACATGTAAAACGGTTGAGAATTGACGTCTGAATTGACGTCTAAATGAATAACTTTTAATAATACTCAATCAAATTTCACACCAATCTCATTATTAACTTATGCAGTAATTAATCAAACATCGCCAAATTTACAGGGAAGTTGCCGTAATAACAGCCAATGGTGCCTGCAAAACTACATGGAAAACAGTTAAGAATTGACGTCTGAATTGACGTCTAAAGGAATAATGTTTAATAATACTCAATCAAATTTCACACCAATCTCAATAATAGTTTTTGCAGTAATTAATCAAACTTTCCCAAATTTACAGGGAAGTTGCCGTAATACCAGCTGATGGTGCCTGCAAAAACTACATGGAAAACAGTTAAGAATTGACGTCTGAATTGACGTCTAAATGAATAACTTTTAATAATACTCAATCAAATTTTACACCAATCTCATTAACAACTTATGCAGTAATTAATCAAACTTCGCCAAATTTACAGGGAAGTTACCGTAATAAAAGCTGATGTTGCCTGCAAAACTACATAGAAAACGGATGAGAATTGACGTCTGAATTGACGTCTAAATGAATAACTTTTAATAATACTCCATCAAATTTCACACCAAGCTCATTAATAATTTTTGCAGTAATTAATCAAACTTCGCCAAATTTACAGGGAAGTTGCCGTAATACCAGCCGATGGTGCCTGCAAAACTACATGGAAAACAATTAAGAATTGACGTCTGAATTGACGTCTAAATGAATAACTTTTAATAATACTCAATCAAATTTTACACCAATCTCATTAATAACTTATGCAGCAATTAATCAAACTTCGCCAAATTTACAGGGAAGTTGCCGTAATACCAGCCGATGGTGCCTGCAAAATTACATAGAAAACGGTTGAGAATTGACGTCTGAATTGACGTCTAAATGAATAACTTTTAATAATACTCAATCAAATTTCACACCAATCTCATTAATAACTTATGCAGTAATTAATCAAACTTCGCCAAATTTACAGGGAAGTTGCCGTAATAACAGCCAATGTTGCCTGCACAACTACATGGAAAACGGTTTAGAATTGACGTCTGAATTGACGTCTAAATGAATAACTTTTAATAATAGTTAATCAAATTTCACACCAAGCTCATTAATAATTTTTGCAGTAATTAATCAAACTTCGCCAAATTTACAGGGAAGTTGCCGTAATACCAGCCGATTGTGCCTGCAAAACTACATGGAAAACAGTTAAGAGTTGACGTCTGAATTGACGTCTAAATGAATAACTTTTAATAATACTCAATCAAATTTTGCATCAATCTCATTAATAGCTTATGCAGTAATTAATCAAACTTCGCCAAATTTACAGGGAAGTTGCCGTAATAAAAGCTGATGTTGCCTGCAAAACTACATAGAAAACGGTTGAGAATTGACGTCTGAATTGACGTCTAAATGAGTAACTTTTAATAATACCCAATCAAATTTCACACCAATCTCATTAATAACTTCTGCAATAATTAATCAAACTTCGCCAAATTCACACGGAAGTTGCCGTAATACCAGCCGATGGTGCCTGCAAAACTACATCGAAAACGGTTGAGAATTGACGTCTGAATTGACGTCTAAATAAATAACTTTTAATAATACTCAATCAAATTTCCGACCAAGCTCATTAATAACTTCTGCAATAATTAATCAAACTTTTCCAAATTTACACGGAAGTTGCCGTAATACCAGGCGATGGTGCCTGCTAAACTACATCGAAAACGGTTGAGAATTGACGTCAGAATTGACGTCTAAATGAATAACTTTTAGTAATACTCAATCAAATTTCACACCAAGCTCATTAATAACTTCTGCAATAATTAATCAAACTTTCCCAAATTTACACGGAAGTTGCCGTAATACCAGGCGATGGCGCCTGCTAAACTACATCGAAAACGGTTGAGAATTGACGTCTGAATTGACGTCTAAATGAATAACTTTTAATAATACTCAATCGAATTTCAAACCAATCTCAATAATAGTTTTTGCAGTAATTAATCAAACTTTCCCAAATTTACAGGGAAGTTGCCGTAATACCAGCTGATGGTGCCTGCAAAACTACATGGAAAACAGTTGAGAATTGACGTCTGAATTGACGTCTAAATGAATAACTTTTAATAATACTCAATCAAATTTTACACCAATCTCATTAATAACTTATGCAGTAATTAATCAAACTTCGCCAAATTTACAGGGAAGTTGCCGTGATAGCAGCCAATGTTGCCTGCACAACTACATGGAAAACGGTTTAGAATTGACGTCTGAATTGACGTCTAAATGAATAACTTTTAATAATAGTTAATCAAATTTCACACCAAGCTCATTAATAATTTTTGCAGTAATTAATCAAACTTCGCCAAATTTACAGGGAAGTTACCGTAATAAAAGCTGATGTTGCCTGCAAAACTACATAGAAAACGGATGAGAATTGACGTCTGAATTGACGTCTAAATGAATAACTTTTAATAATACTCCATCAAATTTCACACCAAGCTCATTAATAATTTTTGCAGTAATTAATCAAACTTCGCCAAATTTACAGGGAAGTTGCCGTAATACCAGCCGATGGTGCCTGCAAAACTACATGGAAAACAATTAAGAATTGACGTCTGAATTGACGTCTAAATGAATAACTTTTAATAATACTCAATCAAATTTTACACCAATCTCATTAATAACTTATGCAGCAATTAATCAAACTTCGCCAAATTTACAGGGAAGTTGCCGTAATACCAGCCGATGGTGCCTGCAAAATTACATAGAAAACGGTTGAGAATTGACGTCTGAATTGACGTCTAAATGAATAACTTTTAATAATACTCAATCAAATTTCACACCAATCTCATTAATAACTTATGCAGTAATTAATCAAACTTCGCCAAATTTACAGGGAAGTTGCCGTAATAACAGCCAATGTTGCCTGCACAACTACATGGAAAACGGTTTAGAATTGACGTCTGAATTGACGTCTAAATGAATAACTTTTAATAATAGTTAATCAAATTTCACACCAAGCTCATTAATAATTTTTGCAGTAATTAATCAAACTTCGCCAAATTTACAGGGAAGTTGCCGTAATACCAGCCGATTGTGCCTGCAAAACTACATGGAAAACAGTTAAGAGTTGACGTCTGAATTGACGTCTAAATGAATAACTTTTAATAATACTCAATCAAATTTCACACCAATCTCATTAATAACTTCTGCAGTAATTAATCAAACTTCGCCAAATTCACACAGAAGTTGCCGTAATACCAGCCGATGGTGCCTGCAAAACTACATCGAAAACGGTTGAGAATTGACGTCTGAATTGACGTCTAAATGAATAACTTTTAATAATACTCAATCAAATTTCACACCAATCTCATTAATAACTTCTGCAGTAATTAATCAAACTTTGCCAAATTTACAGGGAAGTTGCCGTAATACCAGCCGATGGTGCCTGCGAAACTACATCGAAAACGGTTGAGAATTGACGTCTGAATTGACGTCTAAATGAATAACTTTTAATAATACTCAATCAAATTTCCGACCAAGCTCATTAATAACTTCTGCAATAATTAATCAAACTTTCCCAAATTTACACGGAAGTTGCCGTAATACCAGGCGATGGTGCCTGCTAAACTACATCGAAAACGGTTGAGAATTGACGTCAGAATTGACGTCTAAATGAATAACTTTTAGTAATACTCAATCAAATTTCACACCAAGCTCATTAATAACTTCTGCAATAATTAATCAAACTTTCCCAAATTTACACGGAAGTTGCCGTAATACCAGGCGATGGCGCCTGCTAAACTACATCGAAAACGGTTGAGAATTGATGTCTGAATTGACGTCTAAATGAATAACTTTTAATAATACTCAATCGAATTTCAAACCAATCTCAATAATAGTTTTTGCAGTAATTAATCAAACTTTCCCAAATTTACAGGGAAGTTGCCGTAATACCAGCTGATGGTGCCTGCAAAACTACATGGAAAACAGTTGAGAATTGACGTCTGAATTGACGTCTAAATGAATAACTTTTAATAATACTCAATCAAATTTTACACCAATCTCATTAATAACTTATGCAGTAATTAATCAAACTTCGCCAAATTTACAGGGAAGTTGCCGTGATAGCAGCCAATGTTGCCTGCACAACTACATGGAAAACGGTTTAGAATTGACGTCTGAATTGACGTCTAAATGAATAACTTTTAATAATAGTTAATCAAATTTCACACCAAGCTCATTAATAATTTTTGCAGTAATTAATCAAACTTCGCCAAATTTACAGGGAAGTTGCCGTAATACCAGCCGATGGTGCCTGCAAAACTACATGGAAAACAGTTAAGAATTGACGTCTGAATTGACGTCTAAATGAATAACTTTTAATAATACTCAATCAAATTTTACACCAATCTCATTAACAACTTATGCAGTAATTAATCAAACTTCGCCAAATTTACAGGGAAGTTGCCGTAATAAAAGCTGATGTTGCCTGCAAAACTACATAGAAAACGGATGAGAACTGACGTCTGAATTGACGTCTAAATGAATAACTTTTAATAATACTCCATCAAATTTCACACCAAGCTCATTAATAATTTTTGCAGTAATTAATCAAACTTCGCCAAATTTACAGGGAAGTTGCCGTAATACCAGCCGATGGTGCCTGCAAAACTACATGGAAAACAATTAAGAATTGACGTCTGAATTGACGTCTAAATGAATAACTTTTAATAATACTCAATCAAATTTTACACCAATCTCATTAATAACTTATGCAGTAATTAATCAAACTTCGCCAAATTTACAGGGAAGTTGCCGTAATACCAGCCGATGGTGCCTGCAAAATTACATGGAAAACGGTTGAGAATTGACGTCTGAATTGACGTCTAAATGAATAACTTTTAATAATACTCAATCAAATTTCACACCAATCTCATTAATAACTTCTGCAATAATTAATCAAACTTCGCCAAATTCACACGGAAGTTGCCGTAATACCAGCCGATGGTGCCTGCAAAATTACATCGAAAACGGTTGAGAATTGACGTCTGAATTGACGTCTAAATGAATAACTTTTAATAATACTCAATCAAATTTCACACCAAGCTCATTAATAACTTCTGCAATAATTAATCAAACTTTCCCAAATTTACACGGAAGTTGCCGTAATACCAGGCGATGGCGCCTGCTAAACTACATCGAAAACGGTTGAGAATTGACGTCTGAATTGACGTCTAAATGAATAACTTTTAATAATACTCCATCAAATTTCACACCAAGCTCATTAATAATTTTTGCAGTAATTAATCAAACTTCGCCAAATTTACAGGGAAGTTGCCGTAATACCAGCCGATGGTGCCTGCAAAACTACATGGAAAACAATTAAGAATTGACGTCTGAATTGACGTCTAAATGAATAACTTTTAATAACACTCAATCAAATTTTACACCAATCTCATTAATAACTTATGCAGTAATTAATCAAACTTCGCCAAATTTACAGGGAAGTTGCCGTAATACCAGCCGATGGTGCCTGCAAAATTACATGGAAAACGGTTGAGAATTGACGTCTGAATTGACGTCTAAATGAATAACTTTTAATAATACTCAATCAAATTTTACACCAATCTCATTAACAACTTATGCAGTAATTAATCAAACTTCGCCAAATTTACAGGGAAGTTGCCGTAATAAAAGCTGATGTTGCCTGCAAAACTACATAGAAAACGGATGAGAATTGACGTCTGAATTGACGTCTAAATGAATAACTTTTAATAATACTCCATCAAATTTCACACTAAGCTCATTAATAATGTTTGCAGTAATTAATCAAACCTTGCCAAATTTACAGGGAAGTTGCCGTAATACCAGCCGATGGTGCCTGCAAAACTACATGGAAAACAATTAAGAATTGACGTCTGAATTAACGTCTAAAGGAATAACTTTTAATAATACTCAATCAAATTTTACACCAATCTCATTAATAACTTATGCAGTAATTAATCAAACTTCGCCAAATTTACAGGGAAGTTGCCGTAATACCAGCCGATGGTGCCTGCAAAATTACATGGAAAACGGTTGAGAATTGACGTCGGAATTGACGTCTAAATGAATAACTTTTAATAATACTCAATCAAATTTCACACCAATCTCATTAATAACTTATGCAGCAATTAATCAAACTTCGCCAAATTTACAGGGAAGTTGCCGTAATAGCAGCCAATGTTGCCTGCACAACTACATGGAAAACGGTTTAGAATTGACGTCTGAATTGACGTCTAAATGAATAACTTTTAATAATAGTTAATCAAATTTCACACCAAGCTCATTAATAATTTTTGCAGTAATTAATCAAACTTCGCCAAATTTACAGGGAAGTTGCCGTAATACCAGCCGATGGTGCCTGCAAAACTACATGGAAAACAGTTAAGAATTGACGTCTGAATTGACGTCTAAATGAATAACTTTTAATAATACTCAATCAAATTTTACACCAATCTCATTAATAACTTATGCAGTAATTAATCAAACTTCGCCAAATTTACAGGGAAGTTGCCGTAATAAAAGCTGATGTTGCCTGCAAAACTACATAGAAAACGGCTGAGAATTGACGTCTGAATTGACGTCTAAATGAGTAACTTTTAATAATACCCAATCAAATTTCACACCAATCTCTTTAATAACTTTTGCAGTAATTAATCACACTTCGCCAAATTTACAGGGCAGTTGCCGTAATAAAAGCTGATGTTGCCTGCAAAATTACATGGAAAACGGTTGAGAATTAACGTCTGAATTGACGTCTAAATGAATAACTTTTGATAATACTCAATCAAATTTCACACCAAGCTCATTAATAACTTCTGCAATAATTAATCAAACTTCGCCAAATTCACACGGAAGTTGCCGTAATACCAGCCGATGGTGCCTGCAAAATTACATCGAAAACGGTTGAGAATTGACGTCTGAATTGACGTCTAAATGAATAACTTTTAATAATACTCAATCAAATTTCACACCAAGTTCATTAATAACTTCTGCAATAATTAATCAAACTTTCCCAAATTTACACGGAAGTTGCCGTAATACCAGGCGATGGCGCCTGCTAAACTACATCGAAAACGGTTGAGAATTGACGTCTGAATTGACGTCTAAATGAATAACTTTTAATAATACTCCATCAAATTTCACACCAAGCTCATTAATATTTTTTGCAGTAATTAATCAAACTTCGCCAAATTTACAGGGAAGTTGCCGTAATACCAGCCGATGGTGCCTGCAAAACTACATGGAAAACAATTAAGAATTGACGTCTGAATTGACGTCTAAATGAATAACTTTTAATAATATTCAATCAAATTTTACACCAATCTCATTAATAACTTATGCAGTAATTAATCAAACTTCGCCAAATTTACAGGGAAGTTGCCGTAATACCAGCCGATGGTGCCTGCAAAATTACATGGAAAACAGTTGAGAATTGACGTCTGAATTGACGTCTAAATGAATAACTTTTAATAATACTCAATCAAATTTCACACCAATCTCATTAATAACTTATGCAGTAATTAATCAAACTTCGCCAAATTTACAGGGAAGTTGCCGTAATAACAGCCAATGTTGCCTGCACAACTACATGGAAAACAGTTTAGAATTGACGTCTGAATTGACGTCTAAATGAATAACTTTTAATAATACTCCATCAAATTTCACACCAAGCTCATTAATATTTTTTGCAGTAATTAATCAAACCTTGCCAAATTTACAGGGAAGTTGCCGTAATACCAGCCGATGGTGCCTGCAAAACTACATGGAAAACAATTAAGAATTGACGTCTGAATTAACGTCTAAAGGAATAACTTTTAATAATACTCAATCAAATTTTACACCAATCTCATTAATAACTTATGCAGTAATTAATCAAACTTCGCCAAATTTACAGGGAAGTTGCCGTAATACCAGCCGATGGTGCCTGCAAAATTACATGGAAAACGGTTGAGAATTGACGTCGGAATTGACGTCTAAATGAATAACTTTTAATAATACTCAATCAAATTTCACACCAATCTCATTAATAACTTATGCAGCAATTAATCAAACTTCGCCAAATTTACAGGGAAGTTGCCGTAATAGCAGCCAATGTTGCCTGCACAACTACATGGAAAACGGTTTAGAATTGACGTCTGAATTGACGTCTAAATGAATAACTTTTAATAATAGTTAATCAAATTTCACACCAAGCTCATTAATAATTTTTGCAGTAATTAATCAAACTTCGCCAAATTTACAGGGAAGTTGCCGTAATACCAGCCGATGGTGCCTGAAAAACTACATGGAAAACAGTTAAGAATTGACGTCTGAATTGACGTCTAAATGAATAACTTTTAATAATACTCAATCAAATTTTACACCAATCTCATTAATAACTTATGCAGTAATTAATCAAACTTCGCCAAATTTACAGGGAAGTTGCCGTAATAAAAGCTGATGTTGCCTGCAAAACTACATAGAAAACGGCTGAGAATTGACGTCTGAATTGACGTCTAAATGAGTAACTTTTAATAATACCCAATCAAATTTCACACCAATCTCTTTAATAACTTTTGCAGTAATTAATCACACTTCGCCAAATTTACAGGGCAGTTGCCGTAATAAAAGCTGATGTTGCCTGCAAAATTACATGGAAAACGGTTGAGAATTAACGTCTGAATTGACGTCTAAATGAATAACTTTTGATAATACTCAATCAAATTTCACACCAAGCTCATTAATAACTTCTGCAATAATTAATCAAACTTCGCCAAATTCACACGGAAGTTGCCGTAATACCAGCCGATGGTGCCTGCAAAATTACATCGAAAACGGTTGAGAATTGACGTCTGAATTGACGTCTAAATGAATAACTTTTAATAATACTCAATCAAATTTCACACCAAGTTCATTAATAACTTCTGCAATAATTAATCAAACTTTCCCAAATTTACACGGAAGTTGCCGTAATACCAGGCGATGGCGCCTGCTAAACTACATCGAAAACGGTTGAGAATTGACGTCTGAATTGACGTCTAAATGAATAACTTTTAATAATACTCCATCAAATTTCACACCAAGCTCATTAATATTTTTTGCAGTAATTAATCAAACTTCGCCAAATTTACAGGGAAGTTGCCGTAATACCAGCCGATGGTGCCTGCAAAACTACATGGAAAACAATTAAGAATTGACGTCTGAATTGACGTCTAAATGAATAACTGTTAATAATATTCAATCAAATTTTACACCAATCTCATTAATAACTTATGCAGTAATTAATCAAACTTCGCCAAATTTACAGGGAAGTTGCCGTAATACCAGCCGATGGTGCCTGCAAAATTACATGGAAAACAGTTGAGAATTGACGTCTGAATTGACGTCTAAATGAATAACTTTTAATAATACTCAATCAAATTTCACACCAATCTCATTAATAACTTATGCAGTAATTAATCAAACTTCGCCAAATTTACAGGGAAGTTGCCGTAATAACAGCCAATGTTGCCTGCACAACTACATGGAAAACAGTTTAGAATTGACGTCTGAATTGACGTCTAAATGAATAACTTTTAATAATAGTTAATCAAATTTCACACCAAGCTCATTAATAATTTTTGCAGTAATTAATCAAACTTCGCCAAATTTACAGGGAAGTTGCCGTAATACCAGCCGATGGTGCCTGCAAAACTACATGGAAAACAGTTAAGAATTGACGTCTGAATTGACGTCTAAATGAATAACTTTTACTAATACTCAATCAAATTTTACACCAATCTCATTAATAACTTATGCAGTAATTAATCAAACTTCGCCAAATTTACAGGGAAGTTGCCGTAATAAAAGCTGATGTTGCCTGCAAAACTACATAGAAAACGGCTGAGAATTGACGTCTGAATTGACGTCTAAATGAGTAACTTTTAATAATACCCAATCAAATTTCACACCGATCTCTTTAATAACTTTTGCAGTAATTAATCACACTTCGCCAAATTTACAGGGCAGTTGCCGTAATACCAGCCGATGGTGCCTGCAAAATTACATGGAAAAACGGTTGAGAATTAACGTCTGAATTGACGTCTAAATGAATAACTTTTGATAATACTCAATCAAATTTCACACCAAGCTCATTAATAACTTCTGCAATAATTAATCAAACTTCGCCAAATTCACACGGAAGTTGCCGTAATACCAGCCGATGGTGCCTGCAAAATTACATCGAAAACGGTTGAGAATTGACGTCTGAATTGACGTCTAAATGAATAACTTTTAATAATACTCAATCAAATTTCACACCAAGCTCATTAATAACTTCTGCAATAATTAATCAAACTTTCCCAAATTTACACGGAAGTTGCCGTAATACCAGGCGATGGCGCCTGCTAAACTACATCGAAAACGGTTGAGAATTGACGTCTGAATTGTCGTCTAAATGAATAACTTTTAATAATACTCGATCAAATTTCACACCAAGCTCATTAATAACTTCTGCAATAATTAATCAAACTTTCCCAAATTTACACGGAAGTTGCCGTAATACCAGGCGATGGCGCCTGCTAAACTACATCGAAAACGGTTGAGAATTGACGTCTGCATTGACGTCTAAATGAATAACTTTTAATAATACTCAATCAAATTTCAAACCAATCTCATTAATAACTTCTGCAGTAACTAATCAAACTTCGCCAAATTTACAGGGAAGTTGCCGTAATACCAGGCGATGGTGCCTGCTAAACTACGTAGAAAACAGTTGAGAAGTGACGTCTGAATTGACGTTTAAATGAATAACTTTTAATAATACTCAATCAAATTTCACAACAATCTCTTTAATAATTTTTGCAGTAATAAATCAAACTTCGCAAAGTTTACATTAATCAAACTTCGAAAATTTACAGGGAAGTTGCCGTAATAACAGCCGATGTTGCCTACAAAACTACATGGGAAACGGTTGAGAATTGACGTCTGAATTGACGTCTAAATGAATAACTTTAAAAAAAACTCAATCAAATTTCACACCAAGCTCATTATTAACTTCTGCAATAATTAATCTAACTTCGCCAAATTTACACTTAAGTTGCCGTAATACCAGCCGATGGTGCCTGCAAAACTACATGGAAAACAGTTAAGAATTGACGTCTGAATTAACGTCTAAAGGAATAACTTTTAATAATACTCAATCAAATTTAACACCAATCTCATTAATAGTTTTTGCAGTAATTAATCAAATTTTCCCAAATTTACAGGGAAGTTGCCGTAATACCAGCTGATGGTGCCTGCAAAACTACATGGAAAACAATTAAGAATTGACGTCTGAATTGACGTCTAAATGAATAACTTTTAATAATACTCAATCAAATTTCACACCAATCTCATTAATAACTTATGCAGTAATTAATCAAACTTCGCCAAATTTACAGGGAAGTTGCCGTAATAAAAGCTGATGTTGCCTGCAAAGCTACATAGAAAACGGATGAGAATTGACGTCTGAATTGACGTCTAAATGAAGAACTTTTAATAATACTCCATCAAATTTCACACCAAGCTCATTAATAATTTTTGCAGTAATTAATCAAACTTCGCCAAATTTACAGGGAAGTTGCCGTAATACCAGCCGATGGTGCCTGCAAAACTACATGGAAAACAATTAAGAATTGACGTCTGAATTGACGTCTAAATGAATAACTTTTAATAATACTCAATCAAATTATACACCAATCTCATTAATAACTTATGCAGTAATTAATCAAACTTCGCCAAATTTACAGGGAAGTTGCCGTAATAACAGCCAATGTTGCCTGCACAACTACATGGAAAACGGTTGAGAATTGACGTCTGAATTGACGTCTAAATGAATAACTTTTAATAAAACTCAATCAAATTTCACACCAATCTCATTAATAACTTATGCAGTAATTAATCAAACTTCGCCAAATTTACAGGGAAGTTGCCGTAATAACAGCCAATGGTGCCTGCAAAACTACATAGAAAACAGTTAAGAATTGACGTCTGAATTGACGTCTAAAGGAATAATGTTTAATAATACTCAATCAAATTTCACACCAATCTCAATAATAGTTTTTGCAGTAATTAATCAAACTTTCCCAAATTTACAGGGAAGTTGCCGTAATACCAGCTGATGGTGCCTGCAAAACTACATGGAAAACAGTTAAGAATTGACGTCTGAATTGACGTCTAAATGAATAACTTTTAATAATACTCAATCAAATTTTACACCAATCTCATTAACAACTTATGCAGTAATTAATCAAACTTCGCCAAATTTACAGGGAAGTTGCCGTAATAAAAGCTGATGTTGCCTGCAAAACTACATAGAGAACGGATGAGAACTGACGTCTGAATTGACGTCTAAATGAATAACTTTTAATAATACTCCATCAAATTTCACACCAAGCTCATTAATAATTTTTGCAGTAATTAATCAAATTTAGCCAAATTTACAGGGAAGTTGCCGTAATACCAGCCGATGGTGCATGCAAAACTACATGGAAAACAATTAAGAATTGACGTCTGAATTGACGTCTAAATGAATAACTTTTAATAATACTCAATCAAATTTTACACCAATCTCATTAATAACTTATGCAGTAATTAATCAAACTTCGCCAAATTTACAGGGAAGTTGCCGTAATACCAGCCGATGGTGCCTGCAAAATTACATGGAAAACGGTTGTGAATTGACGTCTGAATTGACGTCTAAATGAATAACTTTTAATAATACTCAATCAAATTTCACACCAATCTCATTAATAACTTATGCAGTAATTGATCAAACTTCGCCAAATTTACAGGGAAGTTGCCGTAATAACAGCCAATGGTGCCTGCAAAACTACATAGAAAACAGTTAAGAATTGACGTCTGAATTGACGTCTAAAGGAATAACTTTTAGTAATAGTTAATCGAATTTCACACCAAGCTCATTAATAATTTTTGCAGTAATTAATCAAACTTCGCCAAATTTACAGGGAAGTTGCCGTAATACCAGCCGATGGTGCCTGCAAAACTACATGGAAAACAGTTAAGAATTGACGTCTGAATTGACGTCTAAATGAATAACTTTTAATAATAGTCAAGCAAATTTCACACCAAGCTCATTAATAACTTCTGCAATAATTAATCAAACTTCGCCAAATTTACACTTAAGTTTCCGTAATACCAGCCGATGGTGCCTGCAAAACTACATGGAAAACAGTTAAGAATTGACGTCTGAATTGACGTCTAAAGGAATAACTTTTAATAATAGTTAATCAAATTTCACACCAAGCTCAATAATAATTTTTGCAGTAATTAATCAAACTTCGCCAAATTTACAGGGAAGTTGCCGTAATACCAGCCGATGGTGCCTGCAAAACTACATGGAAAACAGTTAAGAATTGACGTCTGAATTGACTTCTAAATGAATAACTTTTAATAATAGTCAAGCAAATTTCACACCAAGCTCATTAATAACTTCTGCAATAATTAATCAAACTTCGCCAAATTTACACTTAAGTTTCCGTAATACCAGCCGATGGTGCCTGCAAAACTACATGGAAAACAGTTAAGAATTGACGTCTGAATTAACGTCTAAAGGAATAACTTTTAATAATACTCAATCAAATTTAACACCAATCTCATTAATAGTTTTTGCAGTAATTAATCAAATTTTCCCAAATTTACAGGGAAGTTGCCGTAATACCAGCTGATGGTGCCTGCAAAACTACATGGAGAACAGTTAAGAATTGACGTCTGAATTGACGTCTAAATGAATAACTTTTAATAATACTCAATCAAATTTCACACCAATCTCATTAATAACTTATGCAGTAATTAATCAAACTTCGCCAAATTTACAGGGAAGTTGCCGTAATAAAAGCTGATGTTGCCTGCAAAACTACATAGAAAACGGATGAGAATTGACGTCTGAATTGACGTCTAAATGAATAACTTTTAATAATACTCCATCAAATTTCACACCAAGCTCATTAATAATTTTTGCAGTAATTAATCAAACTTCGCCAAATTTACAGGGAAGTTGCCGTAATACCAGCCGATGGTGCCTGCAAAACTACATGGAAAACAATTAAGAATTGACGTCTGAATTGACGTCTAAATGAATAACTTTTAATAATACTCAATCAAATTATACACCAATCTCATTAATAACTTATGCAGTAATTAATCAAACTTCGCCAAATTTACAGGGAAGTTGCCGTAATAACAGCCAATGTTGCCTGCACAACTACATGGAAAACGGTTGAGAATTGACGTCTGAATTGACGTCTAAATGAATAACTTTTAATAAAACTCAATCAAATTTCACACCAATCTCATTAATAACTTATGCAGTAATTAATCAAACTTCGCCAAATTTACAGGGAAGTTGCCGTAATAACAGCCAATGGTGCCTGCAAAACTACATAGAAAACAGTTAAGAATTGACGTCTGAATTGACGTCTAAAGGAATAACTTTTAATAATAGTTAATCAAATTTCACACCAAGCTCATTAATAATTTTTGCAGAAATTAATCAAACTTCGCCAAATTTACAGGGAAGTTGCCGTAATACCAGCCGATGGTGCCTGCAAAACTACATGGAAAAAAGTTAAGAATTGACGTCTGAATTGACGTCTAAATGAATAACTTTTAATAATAGTCAAGCAAATTTCACACCAAGCTCATTAATAACTTTTGCAATAATTAATCAAACTTCGCCAAATTTACACTTAAGTTTCCGTAATACCAGCCGATGGTGCCTGCAAAACTACATGGAAAACAGTTAAGAATTGACGTCTGAATTAACGTCTAAAGGAATAACTTTTAATAATACTCAATCAAATTTAACACCAATCTCATTAATAACTTATGCAGTAATTAATCAAACTTCGCCAAATTTACACTTAAGTTTCCGTAATACCAGCCGATGGTGCCTGCAAAACTACATGGAAAACAGTTAAGAATTGACGTCTGAATTGACGTCTAAAGGAATAACTTTTAATAATAGTTAATCAAATTTCACACCAAGCTCAATAATAATTTTTGCAGTAATTAATCAAACTTCGCCAAATTTACACTTAAGTTTCCGTAATACCAGCCGATGGTGCCTGCAAAACTACATGGAAAACAGTTAAGAATTGACGTCTGAATTAACGTCTAAAGGAATAACTTTTAATAATACTCAATCAAATTTAACACCAATCTCATTAATAGTTTTTGCAGTAATTAATCAAATTTTCCCAAATTTACAGGGAAGTTGCCGTAATACCAGCTGATGGTGCCTGCAAAACTACATGGAGAACAGTTAAGAATTGACGTCTGAATTGACGTCTAAATGAATAACTTTTAATAATACTCAATCAAATTTCACACCAATCTCATTAATAACTTATGCAGTAATTAATCAAACTTCGCCAAATTTACAGGGAAGTTGCCGTAATAAAAGCTGATGTTGCCTGCAAAACTACATAGAAAACGGATGAGAATTGACGTCTGAATTGACGTCTAAATGAATAACTTTTAATAATACTCCATCAAATTTCACACCAAGCTCATTAATAATTTTTGCAGTAATTAATCAAACTTCGCCAAATTTACAGGGAAGTTGCCGTAATACCAGCCGATGGTGCCTGCAAAACTACATGGAAAACAATTAAGAATTGACGTCTGAATTGACGTCTAAATGAATAACTTTTAATAATACTCAATCAAATTATACACCAATCTCATTAATAACTTATGCAGTAATTAATCAAACTTCGCCAAATTTACAGGGAAGTTGCCGTAATAACAGCCAATGTTGCCTGCACAACTACATGGAAAACGGTTGAGAATTGACGTCTGAATTGACGTCTAAATGAATAACTTTTAATAAAACTCAATCAAATTTCACACCAATCTCATTAATAACTTATGCAGTAATTAATCAAACTTCGCCAAATTTACAGGGAAGTTGCCGTAATAACAGCCAATGGTGCCTGCAAAACTACATAGAAAACAGTTAAGAATTGACGTCTGAATTGACGTCTAAAGGAATAACTTTTAATAATAGTTAATCAAATTTCACACCAAGCTCATTAATAATTTTTGCAGAAATTAATCAAACTTCGCCAAATTTACAGGGAAGTTGCCGTAATACCAGCCGATGGTGCCTGCAAAACTACATGGAAAAAAGTTAAGAATTGACGTCTGAATTGACGTCTAAATGAATAACTTTTAATAATAGTCAAGCAAATTTCACACCAAGCTCATTAATAACTTTTGCAATAATTAATCAAACTTCGCCAAATTTACACTTAAGTTTCCGTAATACCAGCCGATGGTGCCTGCAAAACTACATGGAAAACAGTTAAGAATTGACGTCTGAATTAACGTCTAAAGGAATAACTTTTAATAATACTCAATCAAATTTAACACCAATCTCATTAATAGTTTTTGCAGTAATTAATCAAATTTTCCCAAATTTACAGGGAAGTTGCCGTAATACCAGCTGATGGTGCCTGCAAAACTACATGGAGAACAGTTAAGAATTGACGTCTGAATTGACGTCTAAATGAATAACTTTTAATAATACTCAATCAAATTTCACACCAATCTCATTAATAACTTATGCAGTAATTAATCAAACTTCGCCAAATTTACAGGGAAGTTGCCGTAATAAAAGCTGATGTTGCCTGCAAAACTACATAGAAAACGGATGAGAATTGACGTCTGAATTGACGTCTAAATGAATAACTTTTAATAATACTCCATCAAATTTCACACCAAGCTCATTAATAATTTTTGCAGTAATTAATCAAACTTCGCCAAATTTACAGGGAAGTTGCCGTAATACCAGCCGATGGTGCCTGCAAAACTACATGGAAAACAATTAAGAATTGACGTCTGAATTGACGTCTAAATGAATAACTTTTAATAATACTCAATCAAATTATACACCAATCTCATTAATAACTTATGCAGTAATTAATCAAACTTCGCCAAATTTACAGGGAAGTTGCCGTAATAACAGCCAATGTTGCCTGCACAACTACATGGAAAACGGTTGAGAATTGACGTCTGAATTGACGTCTAAATGAATAACTTTTAATAAAACTCAATCAAATTTCACACCAATCTCATTAATAACTTATGCAGTAATTAATCAAACTTCGCCAAATTTACAGGGAAGTTGCCGAAATAACAGCCAATGGTGCCTGCAAAACTACATAGAAAACAGTTAAGAATTGACGTCTGAATTGACGTCTAAAGGAATAACTTTTAATAATAGTTAATCAAATTTCACACCAAGCTCATTAATAATTTTTGCAGAAATTAATCAAACTTCGCCAAATTTACAGGGAAGTTGCCGTAATACCAGCCGATGGTGCCTGCAAAACTACATGGAAAAAAGTTAAGAATTGACGTCTGAATTGACGTCTAAATGAATAACTTTTAATAATAGTCAAGCAAATTTCACACCAAGCTCATTAATAACTTTTGCAATAATTAATCAAACTTCGCCAAATTTACACTTAAGTTTCCGTAATACCAGCCGATGGTGCCTGCAAAACTACATGGAAAACAGTTAAGAATTGACGTCTGAATTGACGTCTAAATGAATAACTTTTAATAATACTCAATCAAATTTCACACCAATCTCTTTAATACCTTTTGTAGTAATTAATCAAACTTTGCCAAATTTACAGGGAAGTTGCCGTAATAACAGCCAATGTTGCCTGCAAAATTACATGGAAAACGGTTGAGAATTGACGTCTGAATTGACGTCTAAATGAATAACTTTTAATAATACTCAATCAAATTTCACACCAATCTCTTTAATACCTTTTGTAGTAATTAATCAAACTTCGCCAAATTTACAGGGAAGTTGCCGTAATAACAGCCAATGTTGCCTGCAAAACTACATGGAAAACGGTTGAGAATTGACGTCTGAATTGACGTCTAAATGAATAACTTTTAATAATAGTCAATCAAATTTCACACCAAGCTCATTAATAATTTTTGCAGTAATTATTCAAACTTCGCCAAATTTACAGGGAAGTTGCCGTAATGCCAGCCGATGGTGCCTGCAAAACTACATGGAAAACAGTTAAGAATTGACGTCTGAATTGACGTCTAAAGGAATAATTTTTAATAATACTCAATCAAATTTCACACCAATCTCAATAATAATTTTTGCAGTAATTAATCAAACTTCGCCAAATTTACAGGGAAGTTGCCGTAATACCAGCCGATGGTGCCTGCAAAACTACATGGAAAACAATTAAGAATTGACGTCTGAATTGACGTCTAAATGAATAACTTTTAATAATACTCAATCAAATTATACACCAATCTCATTAATAACTTATGCAGTAATTAATCAAACTTCGCCAAATTTACAGGGAAGTTGCCGTAATAACAGCCAATGTTGCCTGCACAACTACATGGAAAACGGTTGAGAATTGACGTCTGAATTGACGTCTAAATGAATAACTTTTAATAAAACTCAATCAAATTTCACACCAATCTCATTAATAACTTATGCAGTAATTAATCAAACTTCGCCAAATTTACAGGGAAGTTGCCGTAATAACAGCCAATGGCGCCTGCAAAACTACATAGAAAACAGTTAAGAATTGACGTCTGAATTGACTTCTAAATGAATAACTTTTAATAATAGTCAAGCAAATTTCACACCAAGCTCATTAATAACTTCTGCAATAATTAATCAAACTTCGCCAAATTTACACTTAAGTTTCCGTAATACCAGCCGATGGTGCCTGCAAAACTACATGGAAAACAGTTAAGAATTGACGTCTGAATTAACGTCTAAAGGAATAACTTTTAATAATACTCAATCAAATTTAACACCAATCTCATTAATAGTTTTTGCAGTAATTAATCAAATTTTCCCAAATTTACAGGGAAGTTGCCGTAATACCAGCTGATGGTGCCTGCAAAACTACATGGAAAACAGTTAAGAATTGACGTCTGAATTGACGTCTAAATGAATAACTTTTAATAATACTCAATCAAATTTCACACCAATCTCATTAATAACTTATGCAGTAATTAATCAAACTTCGCCAAATTTACAGGGAAGTTGCCGTAATAAAAGCTGATGTTGCCTGCAAAACTACATAGAAAACGGATGAGAATTGACGTCTGAATTGACGTCTAAATGAATAACTTTTAATAATACTCCATCAAATTTCACACCAAGCTCATTAATAATTTTTGCAGTAATTAATCAAACTTCGCCAAATTTACAGGGAAGTTGCCGTAATACCAGCCGATGGTGCCTGCAAAACTACATGGAAAACAATTAAGAATTGACGTCTGAATTGACGTCTAAATGAATAACTTTTAATAATACTCAATCAAATTATACACCAATCTCATTAATAACTTATGCAGTAATTAATCAAACTTCGCCAAATTTACAGGGAAGTTGCCGTAATAACAGCCAATGTTGCCTGCACAACTACATGGAAAACGGTTGAGAATTGACGTCTGAATTGACGTCTAAATGAATAACTTTTAATAAAACTCAATCAAATTTCACACCAATCTCATTAATAACTTATGCAGTAATTAATCAAACTTCGCCAAATTTACAGGGAAGTTGCCGTAATAACAGCCAATGGTGCCTGCAAAACTACATAGAAAACAGTTAAGAATTGACGTCTGAATTGACGTCTAAAGGAATAACTTTTAATAATAGTTAATCAAATTTCACACCAAGCTCATTAATAATTTTTGCAGAAATTAATCAAACTTCGCCAAATTTACAGGGAAGTTGCCGTAATACCAGCCGATGGTGCCTGCAAAACTACATGGAAAAAAGTTAAGAATTGACGTCTGAATTGACGTCTAAATGAATAACTTTTAATAATAGTCAAGCAAATTTCACACCAAGCTCATTAATAACTTCTGCAATAATTAATCAAACTTCGCCAAATTTACACTTAAGTTTCCGTAATACCAGCCGATGGTGCCTGCAAAACTACATGGAAAACAGTTAAGAATTGACGTCTGAATTGACGTCTAAATGAATAACTTTTAATAATACTCAATCAAATTTCACACCAATCTCTTTAATACCTTTTGTAGTAATTAATCAAACTTTGCCAAATTTACAGGGAAGTTGCCGTAATAACAGCCAATGTTGCCTGCAAAATTACATGGAAAACGGTTGAGAATTGACGTCTGAATTGACGTCTAAATGAATAACTTTTAATAATACTCAATCAAATTTCACACCAATCTCTTTAATACCTTTTGTAGTAATTAATCAAACTTCGCCAAATTTACAGGGAAGTTGCCGTAATGCCAGCCGATGGTGCCTGCAAAACTACATGGAAAACAGTTAAGAATTGACGTCTGAATTGACGTCTAAAGGAATAATTTTTAATAATACTCAATCAAATTTCACACCAATCTCAATAATAGTTTTTGCAGTAATTAATCAAACTTTCCCAAATTTACAGGGAAGTTGCCGTAATACCAGCTGATGGTGCCTGCAAAACTACATGGAAAACAGTTAAGAATTGACGTCTGAATTGACGTCTAAATGAATAACTTTTAATAATACTAAATCAAATTTTACACCAATCTCATTAATAACTTATGCAGTAATTAATCAAACTTCGCCAAATTTACAGGGAAGTTGCCGTAATAAAAGCTGATGTTGCCTGCAAAACTACATAGAAAACGGATGAGAATTGACGTCTGAATTGACGTCTAAATGAATAACTTTTAATAATACTCCATCAAATTTCACACCAAGCTCATTAATAATTTTTGCAGTAATTAATCAAACTTCGCCAAATTTACAGGGAAGTTGCCGTAATACCATCCGTTGGTGCCTGCAAAACTACATGGAAAACAATTAAGAATTGACGTCTGAATTGACGTCTAAATGCATAACTTTTAATAATACTCAATCAAATTTTACACCAATCTCATTAATAACTTATGCAGTAATTAATTAAACTTCGCCAAATTTACAGGGAAGTTGCCGTAATACCAGCCGATGGTGCCTGCAAAATTACATGGGAAACGGTTGAGAATTGACGTCTGAATTGACGTCGAAATGAATAACTTTTAATAATACTCAATCAAATTTCACACCAATCTCATTAATAACGTATGCAGTAATTAATCAAACTTCGCCAAATTTACAGGGAAGTTGCCGTAATAACAGCCAATGTTGCCTGCACAACTACATGGAAAACGGTTTAGAATTGACGTCTGAATTGACGTCTAAATGAATAACTTTTAATAATAGTTAATCAAATTTCACACCAAGCTCATTAATAATTTTTGCAGTAATTAATCAAACTTCGCCAAATTTACAGGGAAGTTGCCGTAATACTAGCCGATGGTGCCTGCAAGACTACATGGAAAACAGTTAAGAATTGACGTCTGAATTGACGTCTAAATAAATAACTTTTATTAATACTTAATCAAATTTTACACCAATCTCATTAATAACTTATGCAGTAATTATTCAAACTTCGCCAAATTTACAGGGATGTTGCCGTAATGAAAGCTGATGTTGCCTTCAAAACTACATGGAAAACGGTTGAGAATTGACGTCTGAATTGACGTCTAAATGAATAACTTTTAATAATACTCAATCAAATTTCACACCAAGCTCATTAATAATTTTTGCAGTAATTAATCAAACTTCGCCAAATTTACAGGGAAGTTGCTGTAATAACAGCCAATGTTGCCTGCAAAATTACATGGAAAACGGTTGAGAATTGACGTCTGAATTGACGTCTAAATGAATAACTTTTAATAATACTCAATCAAATTTCACACCAATCTCTTTAATACGTTTTGTAGTAATTAATCAAACTTCGCCAAATTTACAGGGAAGTTGCCGTAATAACAGCCAATGTTGCCTGCAAAACTACATGGAAAACGGTTGAGAATTGACGTCTGAATTGACGTCTAAATAAATAACTTTTAATAATACTCAATCAAATTTCACACCAATCTCTTTAATACCTTTTGTAGTAATTAATCAAACTTCGCCAAATTTACAGGGAATTGCCGTAATAACAGCCAACGTTGCCTGCAAAACTACATGGAAAACGGTTGAGAATTGACGTCTGAATTGACGTCTAAATGAATAACTTTTAATAATAGTCAAGCAAATTTCACACCAAGCTCATTAATAATTTTTGCAGTAATTAATCAAACTTCGCCAAATTTACAGGGAAGTTGCCTTAATACCTGCCGATGGTGCCTGCAAAACTACATGGAAAACAATTAAGAATTGACGTCTGAATTGACGTCTAAATGAATAACTTTTAATAATACTCAATCAAATCTCACACCAATCTCATTAATAACTTATGCAGTAATTAATCAAACTTCGCCAAATTTACAGGGAAGTTGCCGTAATAACAGCCAATGGTGCCTGCAAAACTATATAGAAAACAGTTAAGAATTGACGTCTGAATTGACGTCTAAAGGAATAACTTTTAATAATAGTTAATCAAATTTCACACCAAGCTCATTAATAATTTTTGCAGTATTTAATCAAACTTCGCCAAATTTACAGGGAAGTTGCCGTAATACCAGCCGATGGTGCCTGCAAAACTACATGGAAAACAGTTAAGAATTGACGTCTGAATTGACGTCTAAATGAATAACTTTTACTAATACTCAATCAAATTTTACACCAATCTCATTAATAACTTATGCAGTAATTAATCAAACTTCGCCAAATTTACAGGGAAGTTGCCGTAATAAAAGCTGATGTTGCCTGCAAAACTACATAGAAAACGGCTGAGAATTGACGTCTGAATTGACGTCTAAATGAGTAACTTTTAATAATACCCAATCAAATTTCACACCGATCTCTTTAATAACTTTTGCAGTAATTAATCACACTTCGCCAAATTTACAGGGCAGTTGCCGTAATACCAGCCGATGGTGCCTGCAAAATTACATGGAAAACGGTTGAGAATTAACGTCTGAATTGACGTCTAAATGAATAACTTTTGATAATACTCAATCAAATTTCACACCAAGCTCATTAATAACTTCTGCAATAATTAATCAAACTTCGCCAAATTCACACGGAAGTTGCCGTAATACCAGCCGATGGTGCCTGCAAAATTACATCGAAAACGGTTGAGAATTGACGTCTGAATTGACGTCTAAATGAATAACTTTTAATAATACTCAATCAAATTTCACACCAAGTTCATTAATAACTTCTGCAATAATTAATCAAACTTTCCCAAACTTACACGGAAGTTGCCGTAATACCAGGCGATGGCGCCTGCTAAACTACATCGAAAACGGTTGAGAATTGACGTCTGAATTGACGTCTAAATGAATAACTTTTAATAATACTCCATCAAATTTCACACCAAGCTCATTAATATTTTTTGCAGTAATTAATCAAACTTCGCCAAATTTACAGGGAAGTTGCCGTAATACCAGCCGATGGTGCCTGCAAAAACTACATGGAAAACAATTAAGAATTGACGTCTGAATTGACGTCTAAATGAATAACTTTTAATAATACTCAATCAAATTTTACACCAATCTCATTAATAACTTATGCAGTAATTAATCAAACGTCGCCAAATTTACAGGGAAGTTGCCGTAATACCAGCCGATGGTGCCTGCAAAATTACATGGAAAACGGTTGAGAATTGACGTCTGAATTGACGTCTAAATGAATAACTTTTAATAATACTCAATCAAATTTCACACCAATCTCATTAATAACTTATGCAGTAATTAATCAAACTTCGCCAAATTTACAGGGAAGTTGCCGTAATAACAGCCAATGTTGCCTGCACAACTACATGGAAAACGGTTTAGAATTGACGTCTGAATTGACGTCTAAATGAATAACTTTTAATAATCGTTAATCAAATTTCACACCAAGCTCATTAATAATTTTTGCAGTAATTAATCAAACTTCGCCAAATTTACAGGGAAGTTGCCGTAATACCAGCCGATGGTGCCTGCAAAACTACATGGAAAACAGTTAAGAATTGACGTCTGAATTGACGTCTAAATGAATAACTTTTACTAATACTCAATCAAATTTTACACCAATCTCATTAATAACTTATGCAGTAATTAATCAAACTTCGCCAAATTTACAGGGAAGTTGCCGTAATACCAGCCGATGGTGCCTGCAAAATTACATCGAAAACGGTTGAGAATTGACGTCTGAATTGACGTCTAAATGAATAACTTTTAATAATACTCAATCAAATTTCACACCAAGCTCATTAATAACTTCTGCAATAATTAATCAAACTTCGCCAAATTCACACGGAAGTTGCCGTAATACCAGCCGATGGTGCCTGCAAAATTACATCGAAAACGGTTGAGAATTGACGTCTGAATTGACGTCTAAATGAATAACTTTTAATAATACTCAATCAAATTTCACACCAAGCTCATTAATAACTTCTGCAATAATTAATCAAACTTTCCCAAATTTACACGGAAGTTGCCGTAATACCAGGCGATGGCGCCTGCTAAACTACATCGAAAACGGTTGAGAATTGACGTCTGAATTGACGTCTAAATGAATAACTTTTAATAATACTCAATCAAATTTCACACCAAGCTCATTAATAACTTCGGCAATAATTAATCAAACTTTCCCAAATTTAAACGGAAGTTGCCGTAATACCAGGCGATGGCGCCTGCTAAACTACATCGAAAACGGTTGAGAATTGACGTCTGCATTGACGTCTAAATGAATAACTTTTAATAATACTCAATCAAATTTCAAGCCAATCTCATTAATAACTTCTGCAGTAATTAATCAAACTTCGCCAAATTTACAGGGAAGTTGCCGTAATACCAGGCGATGGTGCCTGCTAAACTACGTAGAAAACAGTTGAGAAGTGACGTCTGAATTGACGTTTAAATGAATAACTTTTAATAATACTCAATCAAATTTCACAACAATCTCTTTAATAATTTTTGCAGTAATAAATCAAACTTCGCAAAGTTTACATTAATCAAACTTCGAAAATTTACAGGGAAGTTGCCGTAATAACAGCCGATGTTGCCTACAAAACTACATGGGAAACGGTTGAGAATTGACGTCTGAATTGACGTCTAAATGAATAACTTTAAAAAAAACTCAATCAAATTTCACACTAAGCTCATTATTAACTTCTGCAATAATTAATCTAACTTCGCCAAATTTACACTTAAGTTGCCGTAATACCAGCCGATGGTGCCTGCAAAACTACATGGAAAACAGTTAAGAATTGACGTCTGAATTAACGTCTAAAGGAATAACTTTTAATAATACTCAATCAAATTTAACACCAATCTCATTAATAGTTTTTGCAGTAATTAATCAAATTTTCCCAAATTTACAGGGAAGTTGCCGTAATACCAGCTGATGGTGCCTGCAAAACTACATGGAAAACAATTAAGAATTGACGTCTGAATTGACGTCTAAATGAATAACTTTTAATAATACTCAATCAAATTTCATACCAATCTCATTAATAACTTATGCAGTAGTTAATCAAACTTCGCCAAATTTACAGGGAAGTTGCCGTAATAAAAGCTGATGTTGCCTGCAAAGCTACATAGAAAACGGATGAGAATTGACGTCTGAATTGACGTCTAAATGAATAACTTTTAATAATACTCCATCAAATTTCACACCAAGCTCATTAATAATTTTTGCAGTAATTAATCAAACTTCGCCAAATTTACAGGGAAGTTGCCGTAATACCAGCCGATGGTGCCTGCAAAACTACATGGAAAACAATTAAGAATTGACGTCTGAATTGACGTCTAAATGAATAACTTTTAATAATACTCAATCAAATTATACACCAATCTCATTAATAACTTATGCAGTAATTAATCAAATTCGCCAAATTTACAGGGAAGTTGCCGTAATAACAGCCAATGCTGCCTGCACAACTACATGGAAAACGGTTGAGAATTGACGTCTGAATTGACGTCTAAATGAATAACTTTTAATAAAACTCAATCAAATTTCACACCAATCTCATTAATAACTTATGCAGTAATTAATCAAACTTCGCCAAATTTACAGGGAAGTTGCCGTAATAACAGCCAATGGTGCCTGCAAAACTACATAGAAAACAGTTAAGAATTGACGTCTGAATTGACGTCTAAAGGAATAATGTTTAATAATACTCAATCAAATTTCACACCAATCTCAATAATAGTTTTTGCAGTAATTAATCAAACTTTCCCAAATTTACAGGGAAGTTGCCGTAATACCAGCTGATGGTGCCTGCAAAACTACATGGAAAACAGTTAAGAATTGACGTCTGAATTGACGTCTAAATGAATAACTTTTAATAATACTCAATCAAATTTTACACCAATCTCATTAACAACTTATGCAGTAATTAATCAAACTTCGCCAAATTTACAGGGAAGTTGCCGTAATAAAAGCTGATGTTGCCTGCAAAACTACATAGAGAACGGATGAGAACTGACGTCTGAATTGACGTCTAAATGAATAACTTTTAATAATACTCCATCAAATTTCACACCAAGCTCATTAATAATTTTTGCAGTAATTAATCAAATTTAGCCAAATTTACAGGGAAGTTGCCGTAATACCAGCCGATGGTGCATGCAAAACTACATGGAAAACAATTAAGAATTGACGTCTGAATTGACGTCTAAATGAATAACTTTTAATAATACTCAATCAAATTTTACACCAATCTCATTAATAACTTATACAGTAATTAATCAAACTTCGCCAAATTTACAGGGAAGTTGCCGTAATACCAGCCGATGGTGCCTGCAAAATTACATAGAAAACGGTTGTGAATTGACGTCTGAATTGACGTCTAAATGAATAACTTTTAATAATACTCAATCAAATTTCACACCAATCTCATTAATAACTTATGCAGTAATTAATCAAACTTCGCCAAATTTACAGGGAAGTTGCCGTAATAACAGCCAATGGTGCCTGCAAAACTACATAGGAAACAGTTAAGAATTGACGTCTGAATTGACGTCTAAAGGAATAACTTTTAGTAATAGTTAATCAAATTTCACACCAAGCTCATTAATAATTTTTGCAGTAATTAATCAAACTTCGCCAAATTTACAGGGAAGTTGCCGTAATACCAGCCGATGGTGCCTGCAAAACTACATGGAAAACAGTTAAGAATTGACGTCTGAATTGACGTCTAAATGAATAACTTTTAATAATAGTCAAGCAAATTTCACACCAAGCTCATTAATAACTTCTGCAATAATAAATCAAACTTCGCCAAATTTACACTTAAGTTTCCGTAATACCAGCCGATGGTGCCTGCAAAACTACATGGAAAACAGTTAAGAATTGACGTCTGAATTGACGTCTAAAGGAATAACTTTTAATAATAGTTAATCAAATTTCACACCAAGCTCAATAATAATTTTTGCAGTAATTAATCAAACTTCGCCAAATTTACAGGGAAGTTGCCGTAATACCAGCCGATGGTGCCTGCAAAACTACATGGAAAACAGTTATGAATTGACGTCTGAATTGACTTCTAAATGAATAACTTTTAATAATAGTCAAGCAAATTTCACACCAAGCTCATTAATAACTTCTGCAATAATTAATCAAACTTCGCCAAATTTACACTTAAGTTTCCGTAATACCAGCCGATGGTGCCTGCTAAACTACATGGAAAACAGTTAAGAATTGACGTCTGAATTAACGTCTAAAGGAATAACTTTTAATAATACTCAATCAAATTTAACACCAATCTCATTAATAGTTTTTGCAGTAATTAATCAAATTTTCCCAAATTTACAGGGAAGTTGCCGTAATACCAGCTGATGGTGCCTGCAAAACTACATGGAAAACAGTTAAGAATTGACGTCTGAATTGACGTCTAAATGAATAACTTTTAATAATACTCAATCAAATTTCACACCAATCTCATTAATAACTTATGCAGTAATTAATCAAACTTCGCCAAATTTACAGGGAAGTTGCCGTAATAAAAGCTGATGTTGCCTGCAAAACTACATAGAAAACGGATGAGAATTGACGTCTGAATTGACGTCTAAATGAATAACTTTTAATAATACTCCATCAAATTTCACACCAAGCTCATTAATAATTTTTGCAGTAATTAATCAAACTTCGCCAAATTTACAGGGAAGTTGCCGTAATACCAGCCGATGGTGCCTGCAAAACTACATGGAAAACAATTAAGAATTGACGTCTGAATTGACGTCTAAATGAATAACTTTTAATAATACTCAATCAAATTATACACCAATCTCATTAATAACTTATGCAGTAATTAATCAAACTTCGCCAAATTTACAAGGAAGTTGCCGTAATAACAGCCAATGTTGCCTGCACAACTACATGGAAAACGGTTGAGAATTGACGTCTGAATTGACGTCTAAATGAATAACTTTTAATAAAACTCAATCAAATTTCACACCAATCTCATTAATAACTTATGCAGTAATTAATCAAACTTCGCCAAATTTACAGGGAAGTTGCCGTAATAACAGCCAATGGTGCCTGCAAAACTACATAGAAAACAGTTAAGAATTGACGTCTGAATTGACATCTAAAGGAATAACTTTTAATAATAGTTAATCAAATTTCACACCAAGCTCATTAATAATTTTTGCAGTAATTAATCAAACTTCGCCAAATTTACAGGGAAGTTGCCGTAATACCAGCCGATGGTGCCTGCAAAACTACATGGAAAAAAGTTAAGAATTGACGTCTGAATTGACGTCTAAATGAATAACTTTTAATAATAGTCAAGCAAATTTCACACCAAGCTCATTAATAACTTCTGCAATAATTAATCAAACTTCGCCAAATTTACACTTAAGTTTCCGTAATACCAGCCGATGGTGCCTGCAAAACTACATGGAAAACAGTTAAGAATTGACGTCTGAATTGACGTCTAAATGAATAACTTTTAATAATACTCAATCAAATTTCACACCAATCTCTTTAATACCTTTTGTAGTAATTAATCAAACTTTGCCAAATTTACAGGGAAGTTGCCGTAATAACAGCCAATGTTGCCTGCAAAATTACATGGAAAACGGTTGAGAATTGACGTCTGAATTGACGTCTAAATGAATATCTTTTAATAATACTCAATCAAATTTCACACCAATCTCTTTAATACCTTTTGTAGTAATTAATCAAACTTCGCCAAATTTACAGGGAAGTTGCCGTAATAACAGCCAATGTTGCCTGCAAAACTACATGGAAAACAGTTAAGAATTGACGTCTGAATTAACGTCTAAAGGAATAACTTTTAATAATACTCAATCAAATTTAACACCAATCTCATTAATAGTTTTTGCAGTAATTAATCAAATTTTCCCAAATTTACAGGGAAGTTGCCGTAATACCAGCTGATGGTGCCTGCAAAACTACATGGAGAACAGTTAAGAATTGACGTCTGAATTGACGTCTAAATGAATAACTTTTAATAATACTCAATCAAATTTCACACCAATCTCATTAATAACTTATGCAGTAATTAATCAAACTTCGCCAAATTTACAGGGAAGTTGCCGTAATAAAAGCTGATGTTGCCTGCAAAACTACATAGAAAACGGATGAGAATTGACGTCTGAATTGACGTCTAAATGAATAACTTTTAATAATACTCCATCAAATTTCACACCAAGCTCATTAATAATTTTTGCAGTAATTAATCAAACTTCGCCAAATTTACAGGGAAGTTGCCGTAATACCAGCCGATGGTGCCTGCAAAACTACATGGAAAACAATTAAGAATTGACGTCTGAATTGACGTCTAAATGAATAACTTTTAATAATACTCAATCAAATTATACACCAATCTCATTAATAACTTATGCAGTAATTAATCAAACTTCGCCAAATTTACAGGGAAGTTGCCGTAATAACAGCCAATGTTGCCTGCACAACTACATGGAAAACGGTTGAGAATTGACGTCTGAATTGACGTCTAAATGAATAACTTTTAATAAAACTCAATCAAATTTCACACCAATCTCATTAATAACTTATGCAGTAATTAATCAAACTTCGCCAAATTTACAGGGAAGTTGCCGTAATAACAGCCAATGGTGCCTGCAAAACTACATAGAAAACAGTTAAGAATTGACGTCTGAATTGACGTCTAAAGGAATAACTTTTAATAATAGTTAATCAAATTTCACACCAAGCTCATTAATAATTTTTGCAGAAATTAATCAAACTTCGCCAAATTTACAGGGAAGTTGCCGTAATACCAGCCGATGGTGCCTGCAAAACTACATGGAAAAAAGTTAAGAATTGACGTCTGAATTGACGTCTAAATGAATAACTTTTAATAATAGTCAAGCAAATTTCACACCAAGCTCATTAATAACTTTTGCAATAATTAATCAAACTTCGCCAAATTTACACTTAAGTTTCCGTAATACCAGCCGATGGTGCCTGCAAAACTACATGGAAAACAGTTAAGAATTGACGTCTGAATTAACGTCTAAAGGAATAACTTTTAATAATACTCAATCAAATTTAACACCAATCTCATTAATAGTTTTTGCAGTAATTAATCAAATTTTCCCAAATTTACAGGGAAGTTGCCGTAATACCAGCTGATGGTGCCTGCAAAACTACATGGAGAACAGTTAAGAATTGACGTCTGAATTGACGTCTAAATGAATAACTTTTAATAATACTCAATCAAATTTCACACCAATCTCATTAATAACTTATGCAGTAATTAATCAAACTTCGCCAAATTTACAGGGAAGTTGCCGTAATAAAAGCTGATGTTGCCTGCAAAACTACATAGAAAACGGATGAGAATTGACGTCTGAATTGACGTCTAAATGAATAACTTTTAATAATACTCCATCAAATTTCACACCAAGCTCATTAATAATTTTTGCAGTAATTAATCAAACTTCGCCAAATTTACAGGGAAGTTGCCGTAATACCAGCCGATGGTGCCTGCAAAACTACATGGAAAACAATTAAGAATTGACGTCTGAATTGACGTCTAAATGAATAACTTTTAATAATACTCAATCAAATTATACACCAATCTCATTAATAACTTATGCAGTAATTAATCAAACTTCGCCAAATTTACAGGGAAGTTGCCGTAATAACAGCCAATGTTGCCTGCACAACTACATGGAAAACGGTTGAGAATTGACGTCTGAATTGACGTCTAAATGAATAACTTTTAATAAAACTCAATCAAATTTCACACCAATCTCATTAATAACTTATGCAGTAATTAATCAAACTTCGCCAAATTTACAGGGAAGTTGCCGAAATAACAGCCAATGGTGCCTGCAAAACTACATAGAAAACAGTTAAGAATTGACGTCTGAATTGACGTCTAAAGGAATAACTTTTAATAATAGTTAATCAAATTTCACACCAAGCTCATTAATAATTTTTGCAGAAATTAATCAAACTTCGCCAAATTTACAGGGAAGTTGCCGTAATACCAGCCGATGGTGCCTGCAAAACTACATGGAAAAAAGTTAAGAATTGACGTCTGAATTGACGTCTAAATGAATAACTTTTAATAATAGTCAAGCAAATTTCACACCAAGCTCATTAATAACTTTTGCAATAATTAATCAAACTTCGCCAAATTTACACTTAAGTTTCCGTAATACCAGCCGATGGTGCCTGCAAAACTACATGGAAAACAGTTAAGAATTGACGTCTGAATTGACGTCTAAATGAATAACTTTTAATAATACTCAATCAAATTTCACACCAATCTCTTTAATACCTTTTGTAGTAATTAATCAAACTTTGCCAAATTTACAGGGAAGTTGCCGTAATAACAGCCAATGTTGCCTGCAAAATTACATGGAAAACGGTTGAGAATTGACGTCTGAATTGACGTCTAAATGAATAACTTTTAATAATACTCAATCAAATTTCACACCAATCTCTTTAATACCTTTTGTAGTAATTAATCAAACTTCGCCAAATTTACAGGGAAGTTGCCGTAATAACAGCCAATGTTGCCTGCAAAACTACATGGAAAACGGTTGAGAATTGACGTCTGAATTGACGTCTAAATGAATAACTTTTAATAATAGTCAATCAAATTTCACACCAAGCTCATTAATAATTTTTGCAGTAATTATTCAAACTTCGCCAAATTTACAGGGAAGTTGCCGTAATGCCAGCCGATGGTGCCTGCAAAACTACATGGAAAACAGTTAAGAATTGACGTCTGAATTGACGTCTAAAGGAATAACTTTTAATAATACTCAATCAAATTTTACACCAATCTCATTAATAACTTATGCAGTAATTAATCAAACTTCGCCAAATTTACAGGGAAGTTGCCGTAATAAAAGCTGATGTTGCCTGCAAAACTACATAGAAAACGGATGAGAATTGACGTCTGAATTGACGTCTAAATGAATAACTTTTAATAATACTCCATCAAATTTCACACCAAGCTCATTAATAATTTTTGCAGTAATTAATCAAACTTTCCCAAATTTACAGGGAAGTTGCCGTAATACCAGCTGATGGTGCCTGCAAAACTACATGGAAAACAGTTAAGAATTGACGTCTGAATTGACGTCTAAATGAATAACTTTTAATAATACTCAATCAAATTTTACACCAATCTCATTAATAACATATGCAGTAATTAATCAAACTTCGCCAAATTTACAGGGAAGTTGCCTTAATACCTGCCGATGGTGCCTGCAAAACTACAGGGAAAACAATTAAGAATTGACGTCTGAATTGACGTCTAAATGAATAACTTTTAATAATACTCAATCAAATTTCACACCAAGCTCATTAATAATTTTTGCAGTAATTAATCAAACTTCGCCAAATTTACAGGGAAGTTGACGTAATACCAGTCGATGGTGCCTGCAAAATTACATGGAAAACGGTTGAGAATTGACGTCTGGATTGACGTCCTAAATGAATAACTTTTAATAATGCTCAATCAATTTTACACCAATCTCATTAATAACTTATGCAGTAATTAATCAAACTTCGCCAAATTTACAGGGAAGTTGCCGTAATAACAGCCAATGGTGCCTGCAAAACTACATGGAAAACAGATAAGAATTGACGTCTGAATTGACGTCTAAAGGAATAATGTTGAATAATACTCAATCAAATTTCACACCAATCTCAATAATAGTTTTTGCAGTAATTAATCAAACTTTCCCAAATTTACAGAGAAGTTGCCGCAATACCAGCTGATGGTGCCTGCAAAACTACATGGAAAACAGCTAAGAATTGACGTCTGAATTAACGTCTAAATGAATAACTTTTAATAATACTCAATCAAATTTACACCAATCTCATACCAGCCGATGGTGCCTGCAAAACTACATGGAAAACAGTTAAGAATTGACGTCTGAATTGACGTCTAAATGAATAACTTTTAATAATACTCAATCAAATTTCACACCAATCTCATTAATAACTTTTGCAGTAATAATCAAACTTCGCCAAATTTACAGGGAAGTTGCCGTAATAACAGCCAATGTTGCCTGCAAAATTACATGGGAAACGGTTGAGAATTGACGTCTGAATTGACGTCTAAATGAATAACTTTTAATAATACTCAATCAAATTTCACACCAATCTCTTTAATACCTTTTGTAGTAATTAATCAAACTTCGCCAAATTTACAGGGAAGTTGCCGTAATAACAGCCAATGTTGCTTGCAAAACTACATGGGAAAACGGTTGAGAATTGACGTCTGAATTGACGTCTAAATGAATAACTTTTAATAATACTCAATCAAATTTCACACCAAGCTCATTAATAATTTTTGCAGTAATTAATCAAACTTCGCCAAATTTACAGGGAAGTTGCCGTAATAACAGCCAATGTTGCCTGCAAAATTACATGGGAAACGGTTGAGAATTGACGTCTGAATTGACGTCTAAATGAATAACTTTTAATAATACTCAATCAAATTTCACACCAATCTCTTTAATACCTTTTGTAGTAATTAATCAAACTTCGCCAAATTTACAGGGAAGTTGCCGTAATAACAGCCAATGTTGCTTGCAAAACTACATGGAAAACGGTTGAGAATTGACGTCTGAATTGACGTCTAAATGAATAACTTTTAATAATACTCAATCAAATTTCACACCAAGCTCATTAATAATTTTTGCAGTAATTAATCAAACTTCGCCAAATTTACAGGGAAGTTGCCGTAATGCCAGCCGATGGTGCCTGCAAAACTACATGGGAAACAGTTAAGAATTGACGTCTGAATTGACGTCTAAAGGAATAACTTTTAATAATACTCAATCAAATTTTACACCAATCTCATTAATAACTTATGCAGTAATTAATCAAACTTCGCCAAATTTTACAGGGAAGTTGCCGTAATAAAAGCTGATGTTGCCTGCAAAACTACATAGAAAACGGATGAGAATTGAGTCTGAATTGACGTCTAAATGAATAACTTTTAATAATACTCCATCAAATTTCACACCAAGCTCATTAATAATTTTTGCAGTAATTAATCAAACTTTCCCAAATTTACAGGGAAGTTGCCGTAATACCAGCTGATGGTGCCTGCAAAATTACATGGAAAACAGTTAAGAATTGACGTCTGAATTGACGTCTAAATGAATAACTTTTTAATAATACTCAATCAAATTTTACACCAATCTCATTAATAACTTATGCAGTAATTAATCAAACTTCGCCAAATTTACAGGGAAGTTGCTTAATACCTGCCGATGGTGCCTACAAAACTACAGGGAAAACAATTAAGAATTGACGTCTGAATTGACGTCTAATGAATAACTTTTAATAATACTCAATCAAATTTCACTACCAAGCTCATTAATAATTTTTGCAGTAATTAATCAAACTTCGCCAAATTTACAGGGAAGTTGCCTTAATACCTGCCGATGGTGCCTGCAAAACTACAGGGAAAACAATTAAGAATTGACGTCTGAATTGACGTCTAAATGAATAACTTTTAATAATACTCAATCAAATTTTACACCAATCTCATTAATAACTTAGCAGTAATTAATCAAACTTCGCCAAATTTACAGGGAAGTTGACGTAATACCAGTCGATGGTGCCTGCAAAATTACATGGAAAACGGTTGAGAATTGACGTCTGGATTGACGTCTAAATGAATAACTTTTAATAATGCTCAATCAAATTTTACACCAATCTCATTAATAACTTATGCAGTAATTAATCAAACTTCGCCAAATTTACAGGGAAGTTGCCGTAATAACAGCCAATGGTGCCTGCAAAACTACATGGAAAACAGATAAGAATTGACGTCTGAATTGACGTCTAAAGGAATAATGTTGAATAATACTCAATCAAATTTCACACCAATCTCAATAATAGTTTTGCAGTAATTAATCAAACTTTCCCAAATTTACAGAGAAGTTGCCGCAATACCAGCTGATGGTGCCTGCAAAACTACATGGAAAACAGCTAAGAATTGACGTCTGAATTGACGTCTAAATGAATAACTTTTAATAATACTCAATCAAATTTTACACCAATCTCATACCAGCCGATGGTGCCTGCAAAACTACATGGAAAACAGTTAAGAATTGACGTCTGAATTGACGTCTAAATGAATAACTTTTAATAATACTCAATCAAATTTCACACCAATCTCAATTAATAACTTTTGCAGTAAATAATCAAACTTCGCCAAATTTACAGGGAAGTTGCCGTAATAACAGCCAATGTTGCCTGCAAAATTACATGGGAAACGGTTGAGAATTGACGTCTGAATTGACGTCTAAATGAATAACTTTTAATAATACTCAATCAAATTTCACACCAATCTCTTTAATACCTTTTGTAGTAATTAATCAAACTTCGCCAAATTTACAGGGAAGTTGCCGTAATAACAGCCAATGTTGCTTGCAAAACTACATGGAAAACGGTTGAGAATTGACGTCTGAATTGACGTCTAAATGAATAACTTTTAATAATACTCAATCAAATTTCACACCAAGCTCATTAATAATTTTTGCAGTAATTAATCAAACTTCGCCAAATTTACAGGGAAGTTGCCGTAATGCCAGCCGATGGTGCCTGCAAAACTACATGGGAAACAGTTAAGAATTGACGTCTGAATGACGTCTAAAGGAATAACTTTTAATAATACTCAATCAAATTTTACACCAATCTCATTAATAACTTATGCAGTAATTAATCAAACTTCGCCAAATTTACAGGGAAGTTGCCGTAATAAAAGCTGATGTTGCCTGCAAAACTACATAGAAAACGGATGAGAATTGACGTCTGAATTGACGTCTAAATGAATAACTTTTAATAATACTCCATCAAATTTCACACCAAGCTCATTAATAATTTTTGCAGTAATTAATCAAACTTCGCCAAATTTACAGAGAAGTTGCCGTAATACCAGCCGATGGTGCCTGCAAAACTACATGGAAAACAATTAAGAATTGACGTCTGAATTGACGTCTAAATGAATAACTTTTAATAATACTCAATCAAATTTTACACCAATCTCATTAATAGCTTATGCAGTAATTAATCAAACTTCGCCAAATTTACAGGGAAGTTGCCGTAATACCAGCCGATGGTGCCTGCAAAATTACATGGAAAACGGTTGAGAATTGACGTCTGAATTGACGTCTAAATGAATAACTTTTAATAATACTCAATCAAATTTCACACCAATCTCATTAATAACTTATGCAGTAATTAATCAAACTTCGCCAAATTTACAGGGAAGTTGCCGTAATAACAGCCAATGTTGCCTGCACAACTACATGGAAAACTGTTTAGAATTGACGTCTGAATTGACGTCTAAATGAATAACTTTTAATAATAGTTAATCAAATTTCAACACCAAGCTCATTAATAATTTTTGCAGTAATTAATCAAACTTCGCCAAATTTACAGGGAAGTTGCCGTAATACCAGCCGATGGTGCCTGCAAAATTACATGGAAAACGGATGAGAATTGACGTCTGAATTGACGTCTAAATGAATAACTTTTTAATAATACTCCATCAAATTCACACCAAGCTCATTAATAATTTTTGCAGTAATTAATCAAACTTCGCCAAATTTACAGAGAAGTTGCCGTAATACCAGCCGATGGTGCCTGCAAAACTACATGGAAAACAATTAAGAATTGACGTCTGAATTGACGTCTAAATGAATAACTTTTAATAAATACTCAATCAAATTTTACACCAATCTCATTAATAACTTATGCAGTAATTAATCAAACTTCGCCAAATTTACAGGGAAGTTGCCGTAATACCAGCCGATGGTGCCTGCAAAATTACATGGAAAACGGTTGAGAATTGACGTCTGAATTGACGTCTAAATGAATAACTTTTAATAATACTCAATCAAATTTCACACCAATCTCATTAATAACTTATGCAGTAATTAATCAAACTTCGCCAAATTTACAGGGAAGTTGCCGTAATAACAGCCAATGTTGCCTGCACAACTACATGGAAAACTGTTTAGAATTGACGTCTGAATTGACGTCTAAATGAATAACTTTTAATAATAGTTAATCAAATTTCACACCAAGCTCATTAATAATTTTTGCAGTAATTAATCAAACTTCGCCAAATTTACAGGGAAGTTGCCGTAATACCAGCCGATGGTGCCTGCAAAACTACATGGAAAACAGTTAAGAATTGACGTCTGAATTGACGTCTAAATGAATAACTTTTAATAATACTCAATCAAATTTTACACCAATCTCATTAATAACTTATGCAGTAATTAATCAAACTTCGCCAAATTTACAGGGAAGTTGCCGTAATACCAGTCGATGGTGCCTGCAAAATTACATGGAAAACGGTTGAGAATTGACGTCTGGATTGACTTCTAAATGAATAACTTTTAAAAATACTCAATCAAATTTCACACCAATCTCAATAATAATTTTTGCAGTAATTAATCAAACTTCGCCAAATTTACAGGGAAGTTGCCGCAATGCCAGCCGATGGTGCCTGCAAAACTACATGGAAAACAATTAAGAATTGACGTCTGAATTGACGTCTAAATGAATAACTTTTAATAATACTCAATCAAATTTTACACCAATCTCATTAATAACTTATGCAGTAATTAATCAAACTTCGCCAAATTTACAGGGAAGTTGCCGTAATACCAGCCGATGGTGCCTGCAAAACTACATGGAAAACAATTAAGAATTGACGTCTGAATTGACGTCTAAATGAATAACTTTTAATAATACTCAATCAAATTTTACACCAATCTCATTAATAACTTATGCAGTAATTAATCAAACTTCGCCAAATTTACAGGGAAGTTGCCGTAATACCAGCCGATGGTGCCTGCAAAATTACATGGAAAACGGTTGAGAATTGACGTCTGGATTGACGTCTAAATGAATAACTTTTAAAAATACTCAATCAAATTTTACACCAATCTCATTAATAACTTATGCAGTAATTAATCAAACTTCGCCAAATTTACAGGGAAGTTGCCGTAATACCAGTCGATGGTGCCTGCAATATTACATGGAAAACGGGTTGAGAATTGACGTCTGAATTGACGTCTAAATGAATAACTTTTAATAATACTCAATCAAATTTCACACCAATCTCATTAATAACTTTTGCAGTAAATAATCAAACTTCGCCAAATTTACAGGGAAGTTGCCGTAATACAGCCAATGTTGCCTGCAAAATTACATGGAAAACGGTTGAGAATGGACGTCTGAATTGACGTCTAAATGAATAACTTTTAATAATACTAAATCAAATTTCACACCAATCTCTTTAATACCTTTTGTAGTAATTAATCAAACTTCGCCAAATTTACAGGGAAGTTGCCGTAATAACAGCCAATGTTGCCTGCAAAACTACATGGAAAACGGTTGAGAATTGACGTCTGAATTGACGTCTAAATGAATAACTTTTAATAATAGTCAATCAAATTTCACACCAAGCTCATTAATAATTTTTGCAGTAATTAATCAAACTTCGCCAAATTTACAGGGAAGTTGCCGCAATGCCAGCCGATGGTGCCTGCAAAACTACATGGAAAACAATAAGAATTGACGTCTGAATTGACGTCTAAATGAATAACTTTTAATAATACTCAATCAAATTTTACACCAATCTCATTAATAACTTATGCAGTAATTATTCAAACTTCGCCAAATTTAAATGAATAACTTTTAATAATACTCAATCAAATTTCACACCAATCTCTTTAATACCTTTTGTAGTAATTAATCAAACTTCGCCAAATTTACAGGGAAGTTGCCGTAATAACAGCCAATGTTGCTTGCAAGACTACATGGAAAACGGTTGAGAATTGACGTCTGAATTGACGTCTAAATGAATAACTTTTAATAATACTCAATCAAATTTCACACCAAGCTCATTAATAATTTTTGCAGTAATTAATCAAACTTCGCCAAATTTACAGGGAAGTTGCCGTAATGCCAGCCGATGGTGCCTGCAAAAACTACATGGGAAACAGTTAAGAATTGACGTCTGAATTGACGTCTAAAGGAATAATTTTTAATAATACTCAATCAAATTTCACACCAATCTCAATAATAGTTTTTGCAGTAATTAATCAAACTTTCCCAAATTTACAGGGAAGTTGCCGTAATACCAGCTGATGGTGCCTGCAAAACTACATGGAAAACAGTTAAGAATTGACGTCTGAATTAACGTCTAAAGGAATAATTTTTAATAATACTCAATCAAATTTCACACCAATCTCAATAATAGTTTTTGCAGTAATTAATCAAACTATTCCAAATTTACAGGGAAGTTGCCGTAATACCAGCTGATGGTGCCTGCAAAACTACATGGAAAACAGTTAAGAATTGACGTCTGAATTGACGTCTAAATGAATAACTTTTAATAATACTCAATCAAATTTTACACCAATCTCATTAATAACTTATGCAGTAATTAATCAAACTCCGCCAAATTTACAGGGAAGTTGCCGTAATAAAAGCTGATGTTGCCTGCAAAACTACATAGAAAACGGATGAGAATTGACGTCTGAATTGACGTCTAAATCAATAACTTTTAATAATACTCCATCAAATTCACACCAAGCTCATTAATAATTTTTGCAGTAATTAATCAAACTTCGCCAAAATTTACAGGGAAGTTGCCGTAATACCAGCCGATGGTGCCTGCAAAATTACATGGAAAACGGTTGAGAATTGACGTCTGGATTGACGTCTAAATGAATAACTTTTAAAAAATACTCAATCAAATTTTACACCAAACTCATTAATAACTTATGCAGTAAGTAATCAAACTTCGCCAAATTTACAGGGAAGTTGCCGTAATACCAGCCGATGGTGCCTGCAAAATTACATGGAAAACGGTTGAGAATTGACGTCTGAATTGACGTCTAAATGAATAACTTTTAATAATACTCAATCAAATTTCACACCAATCTCATTAATAAGTTTTGCAGTAAATAATCAAACTTCGCCAAATTTACAGGGAAGTTGCCGTAATAACAGCCAATGTTGCCTGCAAAATTATATGGAAAAACGGTTGAGAAATTGACGTCTGAATTGACGTCTAAATGAATAACTTTTAATAATACTCAATCAAATTTCACACCAATCTCTTTAATACCTTTTGTAGTAATTAATCAAACTTCGCCAAATTTACAGGGAAGTTGCCGTAATAACCAGCCAATGTTGCCTGCAAAACTACATGGAAAACGGTTGAGAATTGACGTCTGAATTGACGTCTAAATGAATAACTTTTAATAATAGTCAATCAAATTTCACACCAAGCTCATTAATAATTTTTGCAGTAATTAATCAAACTGCGCCAAATTAACAGGGAAGTTGCCGTAATACCAGCCGATGGTGCCTGCAAAACTACATGGAAAACAGTTAAGAATTGACGTCTGAATTGACGTCTAAATGAATAACTTTTAATAATACTCAATCAAATTTCACACCAATCTCATTAATAACTTTTGCAGTAAATAATCAAACCTCGCCAAATTTACAGGGAAGTTGCCGTAATAACAGCCAATGTTGCCTGCAAAATTACATGGGAAACGGTTGAGAATTGACGTCTGAATTGACGTCTAAATGAATAACTTTTAATAATACTCAATCAAATTTCACACCAATCTCTTTAATACCTTTTGTAGTAATTAATCAAACTTCGCCAAATTTACAGGGAAGTTGCCGTAATAACAGCCAATGTTGCTTGCAAGACTACATGGAAAACGGTTGAGAATTGACGTCTGAATTGACGTCTAATGAATAACTTTTAATAATACTCAATCAAATTTCACACCAAGCTCATTAATAATTTTTGCAGTAATTAATCAAACTTCGCCAAATTTACAGGGAAGTTGCCGTAATGCCAGCCGATGGTGCCTGCAAAACTACATGGGAAACAGTTAAGAATTGACGTCTGAATTGACGTCTAAAGGAATAATTTTTAATAATACTCAATCAAATTTCACACCAATCTCAATAATAGTTTTTGCAGTAATTAATCAAACTTTCCCAAATTTACAGGGAAGTTGCCGTAATACCAGCTGATGGTGCCTGCAAAACTACATGGAAAACAGTTAAGAATTGACGTCTGAATTAACGTCTAAAGGAATAATTTTTAATAATACTCAATCAAATTTCACACCAATCTCAATAATAGTTTTTGCAGTAATTAATCAAACTTTTCCAAATTTACAGGGAAGTTGCCGTAAATACCAGCTGATGGTGCCTGCAAAACTACATAAACAGTTAAGAATTGACGTCTGAATTGACGTCTAAATGAATAACTTTTAATAATACTCAATCAAATTTTACACCAATCTCATTAATAACTTATGCAGTAATTAATCAAACTCCGCCAAATTTACAGGGAAGTTGCCGTAATAAAAGCTGATGTTGCCTGCAAAACTACATAGAAAACGGATGAGAATTGACGTCTGAATTGACGTCTAAATCAATAACTTTTAATAATACTCCATCAAATTTCACACCAAGCTCATTAATAATTTTTGCAGTAATTAATCAAACTTCGCCAAATTTACAGGGAAGTTGCCGTAATACCAGCCGATGGTGCCTGCAAAACTACATGGAAAACAATTAAGAATTGACGTCTGAATTGACGTCTAAATGAATAACTTTTAATAATACTCAATCAAATTTTACACCAATCTCATTAATAACTTATGCAGTAATTAATCAAACTTCGCCAAATTTACAGGGAAGTTGCCGTAATACCAGCCGATGGTGCCTGCAAAATTACATGGAAAACGGTTGAGAATTGACGTCTGAATTGACGTCTAAATGAATAACTTTTAATAATACTCAATCTAATTTCACACCAATCTCATTAATAACTTATGCAGTAATTAATCAAACTTCGCCAAATTTACAGGGAAGTTGCCGTAATAACAGCCAATGTTGCTTGCAAAACTACATGGAAAACGGTTGAGAATTGACGTCTGAATTGACGTCTAAATGAATAACTTTTAATAATAGTCAATCAAATTTCACACCAAGCTCATTAATAATTTTTGCAGTAATTAATCAAACTTCGCCAAATTTACAGGGAAGTTGCCGTAATGCCAGCCGATGGTGCCTGCAAAACTACATGGGAAACAGTTAAGAATTGACGTCTGAATTGACGTCTAAAGGAATAATTTTTAATAATACTCAATCAAATTTCACACCAATCTCAATAATAGTTTTTGCAGTAATTAATCAAACTTTCCCAAATTTACAGGGAAGTTGCCGTAATACCAGCTGATGGTGCCTGCAAAACTACATGGAAAACAGTTAAGAATTGACGTCTGAATTGACGTCTAAATGAATAACTTTCAATAATACTCAATCAAATTTTACACCAATCTCATTAATAACTTATGCAGTAATTAATCAAACATCGCCAAATTTACAGGGAAGTTGCCGTAATAAAAGCTGATGTTGCCTGCAAAACTACATAGAAAACGGATGAGAATTGACGTCTGAATTGACGTCTAAATGAATAACTTTTAATAATACTCCATCAAATTTCACACCAAGCTCATTAATAATTTTTGCAGTAATTAATCAAACTTCGCCAAATTTACAGGGAAGTTGCCGTAATACCAGCCGATGGTGCCTGCAAAACTACATGGAAAACAATTAAGAATTCACGTCTGAATTGACGTCTAAATGAATAACTTTTAATAATACTCAATCAAATTTTACACCAATCTCATTAATAACTTATGCAGTAATTAATCAAACTTCGCCAAATTTACAGGGAAGTTGCCGTAATACCAGCCGATGGTGCCTGCAAAATTACATGGAAAACGGTTGAGAATTGACGTCTGAATTGACGTCTAAATGAATAACTTTTAATAATACTCAATCAAATTTCACACCAATCTCATTAATAACTTATGCAGTAATTAATCAAACTTCGCCAAATTTACAGGGAAGTTGCCGTAATAACAGCCAATGTTGCCTGCACAACTACATGGAAAACTGTTTAGAATTGACGTCTGAATTGACGTCTAAATGAATAACTTTTAATAATAGTTAATCAAATTTCACACCAATCTCATTAATAACTTATGCAGTAATTAATCAAACTTCGCCAAATTTACAGGGAAGTTGCCGTAATAACAGCCAATGTTGCCTGCACAACTACATGGAAAACTGTTTAGAATTGACGTCTGAATTGACGTCTAAATGAATAACTTTTAATAATAGTTAATCAAATTTCACACCTAGCTCATTAATAATTTTTGCAGTAATTAATCAAACTTCGCCAAATTTACAGGGAAGTTGCCGTAATACCAGCCGATGGTGCCTGCAAAACTACATGGAAAACAGTTAAGAATTGACGTCTGAATTGACGTCTAAATAAATAACTTTTAATAATACTCAATCAAATTTTACACCAATCTCATTAATAACTTTTGCAGTAAATAATCAAACCTCGCCAAATTTACAGGGAAGTTGCCGTAATAACAGCCAATGTTGCCTGCAAAATTACATGGGAAACGGTTGAGAATTGACGTCTGAATTGACGTCTAAATGAATAACTTTTAATAATACTCAATCAAATTTCACACCAATCTCTTTAATACCTTTTGTAGTAATTAATCAAACTTCGCCAAATTTACAGGGAAGTTGCCGTAATAACAGCCAATGTTGCTTGCAAGACTACATGGAAAACGGTTGAGAATTGACGTCTGAATTGACGTCTAAATGAATAACTTTTAATAATACTCAATCAAATTTCACACCAAGCTCATTAATAATTTTTGCAGTAATTAATCAAACTTCGCCAAATTTACAGGGAAGTTGCCGTAATGCCAGCCGATGGTGCCTGCAAAACTACATGGGAAACAGTTAAGAATTGACGTCTGAATTGACGTCTAAAGGAATAATTTTTAATAATACTCAATCAAATTTCACACCAATCTCAATAATAGTTTTTGCAGTAATTAATCAAACTTTCCCAAATTTACAGGGAAGTTGCCGTAATACCAGCTGATGGTGCCTGCAAAACTACATGGAAAACAGTTAAGAATTGACGTCTGAATTAACGTCTAAAGGAATAATTTTTAATAATACTCAATCAAATTTCACACCAATCTCAATAATAGTTTTTGCAGTAATTAATCAAACTTTTCCAAATTTACAGGGAAGTTGCCGTAATACCAGCTGATGGTGCCTGCAAAACTACATGGAAAACAGTTAAGAATTGACGTCTGAATTGACGTCTAAATGAATAACTTTTAATAATACTCAATCAAATTTTACACCAATCTCATTAATAACTTATGCAGTAATTAATCAAACTCCGCCAAATTTACAGGGAAGTTGCCGTAATAAAAGCTGATGTTGCCTGCAAAACTACATAGAAAACGGATGAGAATTGACGTCTGAATTGACGTCTAAATCAATAACTTTTAATAATACTCCATCAAATTTCACACCAAGCTCATTAATAATTTTTGCAGTAATTAATCAAACTTCGCCAAATTTACAGGGAAGTTGCCGTAATACCAGCCGATGGTGCCTGCAAAACTACATGGAAAACAATTAAGAATTGACGTCTGAATTGACGTCTAAATGAATAACTTTTAATAATACTCAATCAAATTTTACACCAATCTCATTAATAACTTATGCAGTAATTAATCAAACTTCGCCAAATTTACAGGGAAGTTGCCGTAATACCAGCCGATGGTGCCTGCAAAATTACATGGAAAACGGTTGAGAATTGACGTCTGAATTGACGTCTAAATGAATAACTTTTAATAATACTCAATCAAATTTCACACCAATCTCATTAATAACTTATGCAGTAATTAATCAAACTTCGCCAAATTTACAGGGAAGTTGCCGTAATAACAGCCAATGCTGCCTGCACAACTACATGGAAAACGGTTTAGAATTGACATCTGAATTGACGTCTAAACGAATAACTTTTAATAATAGTTAATCAAATTTCAAACCAAGCTCATTAATAATTTTTGCAGTAATTAATCAAACTTCGCCAAATTTACAGGGAAGTTGCCGTAATACCAGCCGATGGTGCCTGCAAAACTACATGGAAAACAATTAAGAATTGACGTCTGAATTGACGTCTAAATGAATAACTTTTAATAATACTCAATCAAATTTTACACCAATCTCATTAATAACTTATGCAGTAATTAATCAAACTTCGCCAAATTTACAGGGAAGTTGCCGTGATACCAGCCGATGATGCCTGCAAAATTACATGGAAAACGGTTGAGAATTGACGTCTGAATTGACGTCTAAATGAATAACTTTTAATAATACTCAATCAAATTTCACACCAATCTCATTAATAACTTATGCAGTAACTAATCAAACTTCGCCAAATTTACAGGGAAGTTGCCGTAATAACAGCAAATGTTGCCTGCACAACTACATGGAAAACGGTTTAGAATTGACGTCTGAATTGACGTCTAAATGAATAACTTTTAATAATAGTTAATCAAATTTCACTCCAAGCTCATTAATAATTTTTGCAGTTATTAATCAAACTTCGCCAAATTTACCGGGAAGTTGCCGTAATACCAGCCGATGGTGCCTGCAAAACTACATGGAAAACAGTTAAGAATTGACGTCTGAATTGACGTCTAAATAAATAACTTTTGATAATACTTAATCAAATTTTACACCAATCTCATTAATAACTTATGCAGTAATTAATCAAACTTCGCCAAATTTACAGGGAAGTTGCCGTAATAAAAGCTGATGTTGCCTTCAAAACTACATGGAAAACGGTTGAGAATTGACGTCTGAATTGACGTCTAAATGAATAACTTTTAATAATACTCAATCAAATTTCACACCAAGCTCATTAATAATTTTTGCAGTAATTAATCAAACTTCGCCAAATTTACAGGGAAGTTGCCGTAATACCAGCCGATGGTGCCTGCAAAACTACATGGAAAACAGTTAAGAATTGACGTCTGAATTGACGTCTAAATGAATAACTTTTAATAATACTCAATCAAATTTCACACCAATCTCATTAATAACTTTTGCAGTAAATAATCAAACTTCGCCAAATTTACAAGGAAGTTGCCGTAATAACAGCCAATGTTGCCTGCAAAATTACATGGAAAACGGTTGAGAATTGACGTCTGAATTGACGTCTAAATGAATAACTTTTAATAATACTCAATCAAATTTCACACCAATCTCTTTAATACCTTTTGTAGTAATTAATCAAACTTCGCCAAATTTACAGGGAAGTTGCCGTAATAACAGCCAATGTTGCCTGCAAAACTACATGGAAAACGGTTGAGAATTGACGTCTGAATTGACGTCTAAATGAATAACTTTTAATAATAGTCAATCAAATTTCACACCAAGCTCATTAATAACTTTTGCAGTAATTAATCAAACTTCGTCAAATTTACCGGGAAGTTGCCGTAATGCCAGCCGATGGTGCCTGCAAAACTACATGGAAAACAGTTGAGAATTGACGTCTGAATTGACGTCTAAAGGAATAATTTTTAATAATACTCAATCAAATTTCACACCAATCTCAATAATAGTTTTTGCAGTAATTAATCAAACTTTCCCAAATTTACAGGGAAGTTGCCGTAATACCAGCTGATGGTGCCTGCAAAACTACATGGAAAACAGTTAAGAATTGACGTCTGAATTGACGTCTAAATGAATAACTTTTAATAATACTCAATCAAATTTCACACCAAGCTCATTAATAATTTTTGCAGTAATTAATCAAACTTCGCCAAATTTACAGGGAAGTTGCCGTAATACCAGCCGATGGTGCCTGCAAAACTACATGGAAAACAATTAAGAATTGACGTCTGAATTGACGTCTAAATGAATAACTTTTAATAATACTGAATCAAATTTTACACCAATCTCATTAATAACTTATGCAGTAATTAATCAAACTTCGCCAAATTTACAGGGAAGTTGCCGTAATAAAAGCTGATGTTGCCTTCAAAACTACATGGAAAACGGTTGAGAATTGACGTCTGAATTGACGTCTAAATGAAGAACTTTTAATAATACTCAATCAAATTTCACACCAAGCTCATTAATAACTTATGCAGTAATTAATCAAACTTCGCCAAATTTACAGGGAAGTTGCCGTAATGCCAGCCGATGGTGCCTACACAACTACATGGAAAACGGTTTAGAATTGACGTCTGAATTGACGTCTAAATGAATAACTTTTAATAATAGTTAATCAAATTTCACACCAAGCTCATTAATAATTTTTGCAGTAATTAATCAAACTTCGCCAAATTTACCGGGAAGTTGCCGTAATACCAGCCGATGGTGCCTGCAAAACTACATGGAAAACAGTTAAGAATTGACGTCTGAATTGACGTCTAAATAAATAACTTTTAATAATACTTAATCAAATTTTACACCAATCTCATTAATAACTTATGCAGTAATTAATCAAACTTCGCCAAATTTACAGGGAAGTTGCCGTAATAAAAGCTGATGTTGCCTTCAAAACTACATGGAAAACGGTTGAGAATTGACGTCTGAATTGACGTCTAAATGAAGAACTTTTAATAATACTCAATCAAATTTCACACCAAGCTCATTAATAATTTTTGCAGTAATTAATCAAACTTCGCCAAATTTACAGGGAAGTTGCCGTAATACCAGCCGATGGTGCCTGCAAAACTACATGGAAAACAGTTAAGAATTGACGTCTGAATTGACGTCTAAATGAATAACTTTTAATAATACTCAATCAAATTTCACACCAATCTCATTAATAACTTTTGCAGTAAATAATCAAACTTCGCCAAATTTACAAGGAAGTTGCCGTAATAACAGCCAATGTTGCCTGCAAAATTACATGGAAAACGGTTGAGAATTGACGTCTGAATTGACGTCTAAATGAATAACTTTTAATAATACTCAATCAAATTTCACACCAATCTCTTTAATACCTTTTGTAGTAATTAATCAAACTTCGCCAAATTTACAGGGAAGTTGCCGTAATAACAGCCAATGTTGCCTGCAAAACTACATGGAAAACGGTTGAGAATTGACGTCTGAATTGACGTCTAAATGAATAACTTTTAATAATAGTCAATCAAATTTCACACCAAGCTCATTAATAACTTTTGCAGTAATTAATCAAACTTCGTCAAATTTACCGGGAAGTTGCCGTAATGCCAGCCGATGGTGCCTGCAAAACTACATGGAAAACAGTTGAGAATTGACGTCTGAATTGACGTCTAAAGGAATAAATTTTAATAATACTCAATCAAATTTCACACCAATCTCAATAATAGTTTTTGCAGTAATTAATCAAACTTTCCCAAATTTACAGGGAAGTTGCCGTAATACCAGCTGATGGTGCCTGCAAAACTACATGGAAAACAGTTAAGAATTGACGTCTGAATTGACGTCTAAATGAATAACTTTTAATAATACTCAATCAAATTTTACACCAATCTCATTAATAACTTATGCAGTAATTAATCAAACTTCGCCAAATTTACAGGGAAGTTGCCGTAATAAAAGCTGATGTTGCCTGCAAAACTACATAGAAAACGGATGAGAATTGACGTCTGAATTGACGTCTAAGTGAATAACTTTTAATAATACTCCATCAAATTTCACACCAAGCTCATTAATAATTTTTGCAGTAATTAATCAAACTTCGCCAAATTTACAGGGAAGTTGCCGTAATACCAGCCGATGGTGCCTGCAAAACTACATGGAAAACAATTAAGAATTGACGTCTGAATTGACGTCTAAATGAATAACTTTTAATAATACTGATTCAAATTTTACACCAATCTCATTAATAACTTATGCAGTAATTAATCAAACTTCGCCAAATTTACAGGGGAGTTGCCGTAATACCAGCCGATGGTGCCTGCAAAATTACATGGAAAACGGTTGAGAATTGACGTCTGAATTGACGTCTAAATGAATAACTTTTAATAATACTCAATCAAATTTCACACCAATCTCATTAATAACTTATGCAGTAATTAATCAAACTTCGCCAAATTTACAGGGAAGTTGCCGTAATAACAGCCAATGCTGCCTGCACAACTACATGGAAAACGGTTTAGAATTGACATCTGAATTGACGTCTAAACGAATAACTTTTAATAATAGTTAATCAAATTTCAAACCAAGCTCATTAATAATTTTTGCAGTAATTAATCAAACTTCGCCAAATTTACAGGGAAGTTGCCGTAATACCAGCCGATGGTGCCTGCAAAACTACATGGAAAACAATTAAGAATTGACGTCTGAATTGACGTCTAAATGAATAACTTTTAATAATACTCAATCAAATTTTACACCAATCTCATTAATAACTTATGCAGTAATTAATCAAACTTCGCCAAATTTACAGGGAAGTTGCCGTGATACCAGCCGATGATGCCTACAAAATTACATGGAAAACGGTTGAGAATTGACGTCTGAATTGACGTCTAAATGAATAACTTTTAATAATACTCAATCAAATTTCACACCAATCTCATTAATAACTTATGCAGTAACTAATCAAACTTCGCCAAATTTACAGGGAAGTTGCCGTAATAACAGCAAATGTTGCCTGCACAACTACATGGAAAACGGTTTAGAATTGACGTCTGAATTGACGTCTAAATGAATAACTTTTAATAATAGTTAATCAAATTTCACTCCAAGCTCATTAATAATTTTTGCAGTAATTAATCAAACTTCGCCAAATTTACCGGGAAGTTGCCGTAATACCAGCCGATGGTGCCTGCAAAACTACATGGAAAACAGTTAAGAATTGACGTCTGAATTGACGTCTAAATAAATAACTTTTGATAATACTTAATCAAATTTTACACCAATCTCATTAATAACTTATGCAGTAATTAATCAAACTTCGCCAAATTTACAGGGAAGTTGCCGTAATAAAAGCTGATGTTGCCTTCAAAACTACATGGAAAACGGTTGAGAATTGACGTCTGAATTGACGTCTAAATGAATAACTTTTAATAATACTCAATCAAATTTCACACCAAGCTCATTAATAATTTTTGCAGTAATTAATCAAACTTCGCCAAATTTACAGGGAAGTTGCCGTAATACCAGCCGATGGTGCCTGCAAAACTACATGGAAAACAGTTAAGAATTGACGTCTGAATTGACGTCTAAATGAATAACTTTTAATAATACTCAATCAAATTTCACACCAATCTCATTAATAACTTTTGCAGTAAATAATCAAACTTCGCCAAATTTACAAGGAAGTTGCCGTAATAACAGCCAATGTTGCCTGCAAAATTACATGGAAAACGGTTGAGAATTGACGTCTGAATTGACGTCTAAATGAATAACTTTTAATAATACTCAATCAAATTTCACACCAATCTCTTTAATACCTTTTGTAGTAATTAATCAAACTTCGCCAAATTTACAGGGAAGTTGCCGTAATAACAGCCAATGTTGCCTGCAAAACTACATGGAAAACGGTTGAGAATTGACGTCTGAATTGACGTCTAAATGAATAACTTTTAATAATAGTCAATCAAATTTCACACCAAGCTCATTAATAACTTTTGCAGTAATTAATCAAACTTCGTCAAATTTACCGGGAAGTTGCCGTAATGCCAGCCGATGGTGCCTGCAAAACTACATGGAAAACAGTTGAGAATTGACGTCTGAATTGACGTCTAAAGG